>PVHY01001576.1:0-113146 GCA_004024945.1 Uropsilus gracilis | reverse complement strand
TAAAGGGAGCTGAAAGGGGAGTGTGGCGTGTGGGTGCAGGAGGTTGCAAACTGTTTATTTATGAATGGGTTCCTCGCTCCTGAGAGTCAGAGCTCCAGCTTGTTCAGGAGGCGCCTTCTGCACATCTAAATCCTTTTTGTTGTTGTTCTTGTTACTCTTCATCCCCCCCAACCTCCCCCCCCACACACACACACACTGTCCAGACAAATACCCTCAATCATTAAAACCCAGCTGAGAAAAATGATCTTAGCTGTTTTCTCTGGCCTGGGCAGACGTGACCAGGACAACGTGACTGGCTATTTGGTCTTTTCTGTCACTGTGTCGCTTGGCCCCAGCCCTCCCCCCCATTTTCCAGAGGACACATATTACCTTCGTGTCCAAAAGGGGGGGGGGGGGCTGATGGCGGCAGGTAGAGAAAACAAGAGAAAGAAGCATTTCCATAAATATTTTGAGATGTATTTGAAAAAGGGAGAAAAATCTCCCAGTGCTGATCTCCAACTGGAGAAGGTCCGAATTCATTGGAATCATTAAGTGTTTCATTTTTCAGATGAAAGGCTCTCCTTCTGCATTACCCTGTAGAGTTCTGATGTAATCTGAAGTGTCACTTTGTAGGGATTTTGGTGATTAAGTCTTTTTCATTTCTCTCATTAAAGGGCCGATTTTCCCCGATGTGGGTTATAACTTCGCTGCGATCTGAAATTTCACCCACTCTCGGGCCCCCCAGGCCCGACCAAAGGTCTATATGTAGGGCTGATTTGGAAAGAATAACAAATCCAATTGTATACTTATTTTTTTTAACTGCTTTTGATTTGACTGCCCTCCGAAATGCAGGGACCACTTTACTATCCTGCTCAAAGGACTATTTTAAATCAGAGAGATACGTCAAGGTATAATTACTCATATTTTAAACATTCTGTAATTATAGGAAGAAAGACTTGAAAAAATGGCTTTAAAAAGGATTATTGGAAGCAATTGACTCTCAAGAAATGTCTGTCTTTTATAAAGTTCATAATTTCCCAGTAAATTCTTTTAAGTTAATAAACATCTTAAACATGAAAAAAACCTTGAAAGTCTCCCATCTCCCACCACACATAAACACACAGAAAAGAAAACCTCGTCTTTTAAAATATGCCTTTTTTTTTAAAAGACCTCGGAGACGGAACTATTCCTCAGGAAATGTCAAACATGACCGTCTACAGAATATCTACATGAAATCATAAATCAAAATCAGGTTTTTTTTCAACCTGACAAAACACAATATGAACGGGTTTGGGGTTATTATTTTTGTACATGTTCTCTCGCTCTCCCAAAAAAACCAATAATAGATAGTACCCTGCTGGGAAAGATAAAGTATGTTTTCTTGTAACTTGGTGGGAAACAAAATTTTTTTTTGCTCTTGGTAAAGGAAATTAGATATATATTTGGGGAGAAGGAATATAATGTTTCACTGTGATACGATCCAACAAAAACCCAGGAAATTCGAAATTCAACTGATGCTCTGCTAAAAATTCACGCCATTGTGCCCTGTGACTTAGAACAGATTTAAGAGCTTGGAAAATCTAGGGGGACCTCAAATTTCCTGGTTTCCCGTCTTTCATGTCGACATCAAGTTATTATTATTTAAACATCAGCAGGCCCTGGCCAAGGTGCTTTCTCCATCGCCCCCCACCTTGTGCTTCCCATGTCTATTTTAAATCTTTGCTGGTCCTTCCCATCACCTGAAATATAGAAATTGCCTTTTAACCCCAGTGACTGATAGGATTCCTAGGGGAAGTGGATTCCTTTTGCAAGAAGATCGCTGCCCGGAGGGAGAGAAGAGCCAAGGAATCGGAGGAACGGAGGCACTGAAAGAAGGGAGAAGACAAACAAAAAGGGAAAGATAGGTCAAAGGGGGACCCCCAAAATGAAGGCTTCAGGAAGGCCCACCCCCTCCAAGATTTGTCAGTGGCGATCTTTTGGGTTCTACCCAGAAACATTTCACCGTCAAGGAGTGACGCCTTTGTGACGGTTTCAGTTACCAAACCAAATTATAGGCTCCAACAGTTGGTCAGGAGTCCTTCGAAATATTTAAACCCTCCGGTTCCACACCATTTGTGGACTCCAGATCATTAATTTACCGCTGGATTGTTAATTACAGCGAAGTAATCGAAAACCGGACCTGTGGATTTTATGGACACCGCTTCTGTGCCGGTGACTGTTGTCCTTTCAGGGACCGCGAGTTTAAACTTTAACTGCACTTTAAGTATTTGGGGCCGGGGTGGAAGGGGGGACCTGTGAATGAAGACTTGGAGCAGGTAAATAGTTAGTTATTAAAATGGGCTTTGAAGCTCGCTCTTGGTGTACGTCTGCATATTTTAAACGTCCCGGCCAAAAAGCAACTTTTTTTTTTATAACGCACCTAATTTGGATTTCATTGAATTTTCTGCAGGCACTGATGGTAGGATAGTCTAGCGAATTTAATTCCCCAACTCCTCTGGATGAAAGAAAAAAAAAAAAAAAAAAAACCTCTTTCTTGAAGAGATTTAGAAAGGGAAGAAAAATCCTTTTTAAAAGGCTTAAGGGAGAGGGGGGGATGGAGGGAATAAGTGGGGAAGGAGGCTTTCTTTTCTAAAGCTCAAATTCCAAAGAAGAGGGACTGTCTGTGTAAGAACTGAAACTAATTTACCTGAACGCCTTTGTCACCGCTGGGCTCTTGACTATTAAATGATTCTTTTCACTAGCCAATAAAACCGAATCAAAAGCCTGTTTGGGGTCGAGGGGTGGTACGGGCAGCCCCCCCCCCCCTCCCACCCACCCCCAAACGGAAAACCGACTTTCTAGGCTGGGTTTGTTTTTGATTTCCCCGGGAGGCTTTTCCGAGAGGTTGGCTGGGTGGGGGCCACCTTCCGGGGTTCCTGCCTCGAAGAGGGGACACGGGGACCTGCCTACACTTGTCCCCAGAGCTACAGGGTCCCTTCCACTTCCCCCAGAAAGGAAAGAGAAAGTACCTGCCGCTCTGCAAGGTCGACCAAGCAACCGCTTTATCTGTCTCCTTTGCAAGGCAGTCTGGGGGTTTCCCAAAGCACCCGTGGCTCCTCAGAAAACAGCTCAGATCTGCACCCCCGCACCCCTCCCTTCGCAGCGCAGCGGCTTCTGCACTGCCTGCCACCCTGAGAGAGGTCCCTGAGGCGTGTCAGAGGCTGGGGAGTCTCCAGAGCAAAGAGCTCTATGAAAATACCGAGTTTGTTGTTTTTTTTCCTTTTTTTTTTTTTTTCTTTGAAGCGCACGACAGTCGGAGGCGTCTTCGCTCCCTCCCCGACATCTTGCTGGCTGGGATGGCAAAGGCTGTACAGGAGGAAGGGCATCAAAGGCACCTGAAGATTATTGCAAATGGGTAAAAGTGGCCCACCGGTCAGCGTGGCAGCACCAATAAGGAATCTCAGTGGAGGCACAGCCTCGCCAATTCGCTCTTCCCAGCTCAAAACTGGAAAGGTTTTGACCCTATTTCTATTGCAGGGAACCCAGTAGAGGAAGAAAGGAGATAAGACTGCGTGGTCATGACAGTGGTGGACTTTCCAGGCCCAGCGAGCCTCGGAGGCCTGGCTCCCAGCAAGCGACCAGCGCCCGGTTGTAACACGCATGAAGAAGGCGCTCCGCTGTTCTCTTTCCAAATTGAATGGGACGCCAATTTGACTGAGTGCTTGGAAATGAGTCAATAAAGCCACTAATTAATAATCTGACTGCAAGAGAAAAGTCAATTTCTCAGCTCCACGCAGACACAGGCGGGACGTTGCAGGCCCACAAACATCATTCAGCAATAGCTTGATGCAGGGCCAAGTTGCAGGCTGGGTGACAACAGGAATTCCAGGTCCTGGTTCTTCCCGATGGAAGAGGATAGTGGAGGAAGGCATGAGAGGTGGGTGATCGAATAGGAGATACAGGACCAGGATGCTTGACATATAGACTTGTCAACTATAAACCATTAGCATTTGAGTAACAGTCCTGATAATCACAATGCGGCAGGGATGTAATCTAGCCTAGGGACTGTGTGGAACAGGCTGAGTACATTATCTCCTGAACCTTGTGAGCCATGAGCTACGTGTTATGATCGCCATGTTTGAGGGCCTCTTTGTTGCGGCCCAGAGAGTTCAGCCACGACCAGCCACCAGCACACGGTATCAGGGAAAAGAGCCAGGTATTCACCCTTACCCACGGCTCCTGTTTTCTGATCCTTCCCCACAGGTCTGGAGGATGGTAACCAAGGAGTTTGAAGCTATTTCCCTCCTGCAGAGCAGAAAACTGAATGACTTTAAGACTGACTCTAGTTGGCAGGTGATCACAGATCTATCCCTGGGGTCTCAGTTTCCCCTGGATCAAGTTGGGGAGTCCCCTACAGTGGGAACATAAAATAGTCTTCTCAGTCATTTCTGGCTCCCCAGGAAGTATTTTTTGTTTGTTTATTTGTTTTTGAGACCAGGTCTCCTTATGTTGTCTCGAACCCACTGACTTAAGTGATCCCTGGTCTCCTGCCTCCCCGTTCTTGGACAACAGGCTCGCACCACCATACCTGGCTGAGAAGTGTGTTTTTAAGAAATCAGCAGACATCTGTACTCAGGTTGAGAGTCTTGAAAAGACATGGGGGGGGGGTATTTTTTTTTTTTAATCTGAAATAGACTCTAAGAGATGGTTTAGAGAGGCTGATGGTTCACAAGTCAAGAAAAGCAGCCGGGTTAGGTTCAGGTTGTACCACTCACCTGAGAAGTGGGGCTTCACTGCTTCGGGCCCCCATTTCTCACCTGGAAAATTAGCTTGCAATCATCATTGTCATCGCCATCACTGTATAGGTGCACATACTTGCGTATTCCATCGGATGGGTGTAAGGAGGAGATAAGACAAAATAAGAAGAGGGAAAAGAGGATGCTCGGAAAGTGGTCTCCCCCCAAAAGATGGAGATGGTGGTGGTGGAGCTGATGGTGTAGATAATGGAGTTGATGATATGGACAATGGTGGTGATGAGTGGAGTGACGACGCTGATGACGGCAGAGGTGTTTATGGTAAAAATGGAGGCATGGACAAAGAGACGACGACTGTAATTATTGTGCTGTTAGCTGTGGCCATGGTTTGAAGCTGCTGCTGCTGCTGCTGCTGGCGATAGTGGGGGGTGGTGGTGGTGGTGTTGATTTACTCCATTTACAGTAAGGAAATTGAGCTCTCCTCCACCCCCACCCCCCCAAGTCATAGGCTAGCAACCAGCACAGCTAAAACTAGAAATCTGGGACAGACCCAGGACCTCTGCCATTGCCCTGAACTAAAAATAAGTGGAGGAGAATGTGACTTGAAGGAAACTGGGAGCTGCAGGTGGTGGCTGGCCTGGGCGTCAGCAACTTTGGCCTCCCAGCCACCCCAGCTCACTTTACAAAGCCAGAGAATTCACTCTGCCCTCACCAGACCTCACTCACTGCCACCTCCTGGCGCTTGGCAGGGAGGGAAGAGGGTGACAAGCAGCCACCTGCTGCTTAGGAGCCCCAGGCAGGTCCACTGCACTTGGGTCTCTGGAGAAGTTCTCCCCTGGAGAATTGATTCACTTTCTGGTTTCAGCCAAAGAGACCAAAAAAAAAAATCTATTGAATGTGTTTATTTGGTTTTCCAGGTAGGACTAAGTGAGCCCTTGGGGGGCTATTGATCAAGCCTGCAAGAAATCAGAATTGAAGGGGAAAAAGAGAGAGGAAAACATATAAAATAGATATCTATATGTATGTATTTATATACTTGGCAGAGATATAATGTCAAGTAGTAGCAGTGTAACTGATATTTTAGGTCATGCACATCCCCAAGAGCACTGTTTCCTTCATAATGAGAGAGAATTGGCTTTCAGGTTCCAAGGAACCCTCCCATCAGAAGACAGAAGCCAACAAATAGGAAGAATGCAGATCTTGTTTCCTTTAAGTGTCCATGGCAGACATTGCTAAGCGATTGCGGCATTCTCCACCAAGTCCTAAGCAGCTTCCCAAGGTTCTCAGTAGCCATGATCAATCAATCAGCATGGACACAGGGATGAAAACAGCTTTCTACTTGGCATGTAGGAACAAGACCAGTAAATGTTTCAGAAGATCTTTACCTGCTGAAAAAGCCAGTGAGGTCAGGAGTGGACTTATCCTTCAAAAACCAGGTGGCATCAGCTGGATTGAGGCCTCTCATCCTAATCACCATCTACCCATTGTGTGCGATGTATCATTCATTCATTCACTCATTCACTCACTCACTCATCCATCCATGTGCTCAAGTCATTCGTTCTCCCACTCACCTCCTCAGTCATTCATGTATTCCTACCCTCTGTCATGTTTGCATCATTTTTTCAAACTTCAACAAATATTTGCTTATCATGCATTTTACAAGCCAGGCACAGTGCTGGGCCTCGCTGCACACTGGAGACATAAAAATTAACCACATTAAAATAACAAAAATTTGAAAAAACAAAAATTTATAAAACAAAAGGTTTTTGACTAAAAATTAACAAAAGGTTTTTGACTAAAAATAAAAATGAACGAAAGGAGCCCAGTGTCGGGCTTAGAGTAACGCAGAAAAAGACCACATCTGACAATTACACAAATAACTATTTCTTTTGAAGCATGACTGTTGCAACACAGGAGATGTTCTGGATGTTTTGAGAGCAGAGGTCAGGGACTCGGCTTAGTGCAGCAGTGGGGGGTGGGCCAAGGGAGGAAGGACTGCTGGGCAAGAGGTAGAGTGGAGAGCAAACTGCTGAGCATGAGAAAAGGCCAGAGGGTCTGGAGCCTGGAAAGTTCCAGAAAGAGTGACCATGCATGACGCCAGGGCTAGGAGATCTGTGAAGCAGGTGACATCCTTCAGTGATTGTCTCCTTTCTCACCCTGGTTGCCCGCTCCCTATCATGCTCAGGCTTTGCCAGCCTTTCTCACCAAGCAAATGGGGAACACTCAGATGGAAGTCCCAGAGGAGCAGAAATTGAGGACTTGTGTCTCCTGCTACATCCCACCCCCCCACACACACACCCCAGGGTCGTTGGCCCAAGGTCAAGTGCAGCAGACGAACTTGAGAAATGCTGCAACAGTGTAAATGAGTGATTCTTTGACCTCCTTGGCACAATGCCTAGCGCAGTGCACTGAATGTTTAAAAGTCAGAGGAGAGGAGGGAGGAAAAAGGAAGAGAGGGAGGGGGAGGAACAAGGAAGGAGATGGAGGAAAGAAGGAGGGAAAGGAGGGAGGGGGGCAGGTATTCCATGTGGCTACTGGGAAAAGTAAACCCAGCATTTTCAGAGCACTGGTCCTCGCAGAAAAAGATCCAGTCATTCTAAGTCATTTCAACAAGTTAATCTTTTTTAAAATGGACATTTAGACTCCTTTGTCTGGCAATGCAGGTCCAGGCCCAGGGCCGGACGCCAAGCAAGATGAGGGTGGGGGTGGTGGGGGCTCATTTGGATGCTTCAAGCCCCAAAGCATTTTTGTGGCCTCATAATTTTCAAAAGTTCTTGGCGAAGCGAACAGGCTCCAGGCTCGTTCTGCTACAAAGAACTCATCTTTGCAGCTCTTCAGTTCAGCCTCATGGACCTACCAGGGGCTGAGCTAGCTGTTGGGCCTCAGTTTCTCCATTTGTGAAATGCACTAAATGGTTTAGATCCTCTCCAGTGCAACACCAATATTCTAAGGCACTCTCAGGTCCTGTTCTAATCCCTTCCTACCCAAGCACCCCCACTCCCAAATCATTTCACCTCCACTACTATTATTAATAGTAATAATTATGGTAGTAATGATAATTATGGTGATGTGGCTACCATTATTGTAACATTTTTTATATGCTCTTAACCACTGTCATGAAAGGTCCACCCATGACCTCCATTTTAGAGAAGAGGAAATTGCATTTTAGAGAACTTGTTTGCTTTGCCCAAAGTAACACAGCCAGGGAAGAGGAAAGGCAGAATTTGATCTCAGGCAAGTCTAACACTCTAGCCATAACTTAGCAGGTTCAGGCAGGAGCAGTGCTTACCCAACCAAAACAGATTCACTAATCATCATGGGAGGCAGGGAGAAAGGAGGAAAGGAGATGTCTGTGCGGTGACGCGGTTATTATCTTCCCAGACTCCATTTTTCCTATTGTTTTTATGATGGAACCGCACACACACATCTCAGAGATGGAGATCACGTGTGACCCTGATCCCAGGATCCAAACCTGTACTTTCATAGTCTAGTGTGCCACCTCCTGGTCACCATGATTGGTCCAGAAAGTGGGCTTGTCACAGCCAATCAGAGTCCTTCCTTGGTATGAAGTGGGAGGGAAGGACTTTCTCTAAAGTTGCTAAACTGGGAGATTGGAAGCTTAGCATTTTCTGGGACCATGCCCCACCTTCACCCCACCCACTGCCCTGAAAGGGAAAGAGGCCATATCTGAATGTAGCCACAGGAAAGCAGAGGTGAAAGTCGAGAGAGTGACCCTCCTGTGGTGGGGAGGCTGCTAGAACCAACTCCACATGCCCCCTTCTCAGCTTCAGCTGCAGAGACAATAAGGGTTTGAGAGATGAGGCTGTTGCTTGCAATCTAGAGCCCTGGCTGATAAGCTGCTTAACCCACATTGTACAGTTCTCTCTTTGCAGGATCAGAGTCTGAGCCCAAGCTGTGGTCACAAAGAGCTCCATGCTGTTTTAACTATTATGACTTTATAGTATAATTTGAAGTCTCCATTGTCTCTCCTTTCAGCCAGAAGATCTTTGGCCATTTGAGATTTTTTTTGCTATTCCATATGAATTTCAGTACTATTTACAACAGCCAAGACATGGGAACAACTCAAATGCCCCCCAATAGATGAATGAATCAAAAAGTTGTGGTATGTAGACCCAATGGGATACTACTCAGGAATCAGGGAAAAAAAAAAAAAAAAAACACGTCATTTTGCACATGGATACAGCTGGTAGGAATTACTATGAAAGAAAAAGATAAATACCACTTATATGTAGACTATAGAGAAACCAAACAGAAAGTCAAGAAAAAGTGAAAACTAGTAAGCTGATAACAGAATTGAAGCATACATCAGGGGAGGAGGAGGCTGCAAAACAGGAGGGAGGAGCATAAGGAATCAAGGTGAAGGCTCACGGTCATGTGGTGGTGGGAGAAAGGTGGAGTCTTCAGTGACAGAAGAAAACAATAGAAAATCAATAGAAAAAATAAAGGAGCTTCACGGCCTGGCCTCGCCAGTTTCACCTCTTGCACTGCTAACCCTTCCCATTCATGCTGGAGCTAGTACCCCCACTCCCAGGCCCCCTTCTCTGGAGCAGCCTTACAGCACCACCAACTTCCCCTTGCCCAGTCACAGGCCACTGTTCTTACCCATATTTCAGCATAGATGTCACTACCTCAGGAAGCTCCCCGGATGCTCCCCTCTTCCCAGACAGCGTTAAGCATCTGTAAATGATATTGTCTCTGTCCTCCTCCTGTTCTCCTCCCCTCTTCTCTGGTCATGAAGGCCTTTCCCCTTTAGAGAGTGTGTTGGATGGAGATCAGTTGGCACCACGCTGGGCCCCTGCACCAGCTACAGGGGGCATGAGCTGGATTGCCTCTGAGGTGCTCTGACCCCCACCCCACCAGTCTACAAGTGCCCCATGAGGACAGGCTGGTTTGCCCCACTGCTCTGACCCCACACAGCCCAGGGGACAGTCCCCAGGGGGGTCAGCAGTAACTACATATTGAATAGGTGGATAGAAAGAACTGAACAACCCTTCTCAGGTTGGATCAGCTCAAAAGTGCTGAGGTTATTCCCACCAAAATGCCCTATTTTCATGCGAAGGACCGAATTGTCAATGGCCCAGGTCCGAGTCCTAACTTTCCCTCCACAGCTCAGGGGTCTTGGGCAAGTAGCTTCCCCAGCCTGCAGCTCAGGTTTCTCATTTATAGAATTGGATTAAAAAAGAAGCTGACTCCACTGGGCTAAGTGAAGGATAAAGGAGAGTGTACATGCAAAACGCTTAGGACAGGGGCAGGTATCAGGTTCTGTGATGGACCCTGAAGCCTTCAGGCCAGTCACTCACTGCCCCACCCCCACCTCCAACCTCAGCTTCTCAGGCATAGCATGGAGACATTTGCTGTCTGTTCAAGGTACTAGCTTTCCAAAAATACGCAAAAGACTTCAAAGAACTGGGTCTACGATTTGGTTATGTTCTTTCACCCAAAGTCAGTTTCTAAGAACTTGTTGAGATGCTAAATGAGCACTTACTATAGTAAGTATGATAAGTACTACTGTTCTTTATTACTCTTATAGCAATTCCAATAAAAATATTTATGTCTTATTTTTCCAAGCTGAGTTTCATCGGTCTTAGATCACCAGAGTATGACTCAGGATATGTTTACTGCTATAGCAACAAGCCCAGCATCTGAGCAACTGATGATGGAGGTGTGTCACTTGCCCCTGCATGGTGAACTCTGGTGAAGGGTTGGCTCCCTCTCACCCCCCAGAGATCCAAGCTCCTAGTCCTGGAAATGCCACCTCCATGAAAGAAAGAGCAAGGTTCAGCCTGGGTTCAACAAACTACATCCCCAGACCAAATCCAGTGCAGTGACTGTTTTTTAAAATAAAGTACTATTGAAACATGACCATGCTCATTCATTTACTTGTTGCCTTCAGCTCCTTTTGTAGCATCTTTTGTGGCAGTGTGGAATCGTTGTGACTAAGATCACATGGTACAAGAAAAAATGAAAAATACACCATTGTCACAGAAAAGGTTTGCTGACCATCGAATGAGAAGATCACATTGGTGCTATGGTCTAGTCTGGAAAAGAGCATACATCCGTTTGTCCACATTCCATGACTGGACCAAAACGATATGACCCCAGTTGTAAGGAAAACTGGAAAATGCCGTTTACCTGTATGCCAGGAAGAAAATGAAGCAAAATTTGGTGGTCAGGTCAAGTGTTGGTAATGACTCTGCAACCATACATCCCTGCATTCAACACATCTGCATTGCGAATCTCTTGAATACAAAGTAGTTTTTGAGGCCCTGGGGATAAAAAGATGATTGAGACAGGTATGCACTACAAAGAACTCATCCAGAGAAAGTAGACAGGTAACTTGAATACCTGTCTACAATGGTCACAAAATGGAAACAACAACATGGGAACACAATAGAGGGATGTTTTGGTCAATGACAGGACCACATATATGACAGTGACCACAAGAGGCTGGGACCTACATCCCAGGGGTTGTAGACTGGTTCTGGGGAATTATACTCTAGAATATTCACACAACTATAAAATCACCTAGAATATATTTCTTAGATTGTATCCTGTCATTAAGAGATGAACAATAGTAACAAAAACTTCAGTTAAAAGCCGGATGTGGTCCTTTTCAGAGATGGGTTAAACTAATGAAATTTCTAAGTTTAACAAACATTGTCTCATTTATTTAACAAAAATCCTAAGAAATTGTATCTATTTCTGTTTTTTTAGATGAAGAAACTGAAGTCCAAGGGTAAAACCAATTGCGTTAAGACCCATGCTGGTAGTTGGTTAAGTCCCTGCACGTCCAAACAGAGATCAGGTGCCACTTAGCAGACTCTCCAGGCATCAGAGAAGACCTTGAGGAAAAGCACAAAAATACGGAGAACTGTTAGTGTTTGTCTCAGAGAACTGTCCACTGAGGCAGAGGCTGAAATCAGAAGTGACTGGAGGAGATGTGAAACGGGATGCCAGACAACTGTGACACCTGCCTAGAATTCTTATTGGGAAAAAAAAGGAGTTGGCTCCTTGGTGGATAGTAAGCTCTCAATAAATTATAGCTGTAAGTAGAAGTATTGAGTAACTTGGCAATTCCACTCGTATGACATGGTCAACTCAAAAGAAATGAGTTTCCTATTTTATGCCAACACTGATCAACTGGCATTGACTGCCTACAATGGAAAGGGGTGCAGTGATAGATTATTGATGTCTGCCATGAGAACTGGAATGGGAGTAGTGGTATGGATATTCAGACTGCTAATTTTAAAAGCCAATGTTTACAATATATTGTTTCTTTCTCCCACTCCTCCACTTCACACCTAAAATATGTATCCTTATGTGAAAGGATAAAATATGTA
Source organism: Uropsilus gracilis (assembly GCA_004024945.1). Classification (NCBI taxonomy): domain Eukaryota; kingdom Metazoa; phylum Chordata; class Mammalia; order Eulipotyphla; family Talpidae; genus Uropsilus; species Uropsilus gracilis. The sequence goes on along the minus strand of PVHY01001576.1, from coordinate 101,073 downwards.
TAAAGGAGGATAATACTTTGTTTGACCTTCTTGCCTCAGAGGAAGCTTGAAGTCATAAATTTAAAGGTACTTTGGATATAGGATATACATAAATGTGAGCACTATCCACCCAGTTGCCTCTTTTCCATGAATGAGAGACCCATGGGAGTAAGGAGTTTCTCTAAGCAGTTAAATCTGGTTTTCCTCTTGTCATAAATACTCTGGACAAGATTGACAGCTAAGAAACCTTTTTTTAAGCAATGATCCTTATAGTGAATATGTTGCTTTTTCCACCCATCAACCTTTAATTTTTCTTGTGGTAGAATAGTACTTTGAATTTCCTTGTAGACCCTCCACACACTCAAGCCATCAAGTGGGAACCCATCTCATTCCAGATAGGATTTTAATTGGTTCAAACCAGGAGTCAGAATACTACAACCCATAGACCAGTTACCTGCTTTGATTGATAAAATTTGATTCAACTACAATCTGTTCACTTATTTATAAATGCTCCATGACATTTTTCATGCTGTAACCATGATAATAGGTGCAATAGGGATCATATGGTTCTCAAATATCTACCACCTTGTATTCTAAGTTTTCCAACCCCTAGTCTAAACTAATCACTCAACCCATGCCCTAGTTGACTCATAGATGACATTTTACTCAGATCACACAAGTGACATGGACATGAGGCTGGGGAGAATGCAAGGTCTGGAGCTTCTGCAGCTGCTTTGAAGCTATGAGGCAAAACTAGTCTCTGATCTCAGAGATCAAGAGGAGGCCAGATAGACACAGCTGAAAGCATAGAGGAACCAAAATATAAAGCCTTGTAGAATATTTATGGAACATTAAGAGTTGGTAGGAGGTGTGATGAAATTGGCGCTATGATCAGTGGAATCTGAACTGAAGGAGAAGGGTACTTTAGTTACAGACCACACAGGACAAAGGCATGGGAGAGAGAGAGTACAGTGTATATCTGGAGGGAGGAGGGTAAAAGAAGGAAAAATTTGCTACACCAATGGAATATGAAATTACATTCAACTTCTAAAGAGACTTTTCTTTCAGATCCCACACTAAAAATATATCCTCCATAGTTCAAATGACAGAAATGAAAAAGAAATACTTAGAGATCAAATATTGACCACAACAAAATAAGGTGAAGTAGCAGCCAATCACAGCACGATCCATGGGTTTTTCCTGGAGAAGGAACTGCATTTCCCAGTTTGGGAGAAATATTGGTGTGACCTGTACTTGGATGTTTATTGCAGCGCTACTTACAATAGCCAGGATATGGAAGCAATTCATCTGCTCCAAAACACATGAATGGGTCAGAAAGTTGTGGTATATGTACATGATGGGATATTATTCATCAGTCAAAAAAGACAAACATGTCATTCACAGCAACATGGATGGAGCTAGAGGGAATCATGTTAGTGGAAATAAGCCAAAAGGAAAAAGGGAAACAGTGGATGGTTTCATTTATATGAGGGATATAGGGAAAATCAACAAACAAATGGACAAGAATAATTTAAAATTGTCAATAGTACTGAAGAATAGAGCAAGAGAGGGGGAGGGGATAAAATCAGGGGAAAGGTGGGCACAAGAAATTAAGATGTTTAACAGGTGTTAAGGTGGTGGGAGAACCTCAGGGTAGACAATGATGTAATATATATATATATACACGTGCAATCCATTTGGAAAAAAAATATTTAATAAAATGAATTACTGGTGTGGTTAAGCAGCCGGCATTGTGTGAACACTTACTTAATACAGTTCCCCAAGTCCTCTGAGATAGCACATGCTCTTGCACCCATTTTATAGAGGCAGAAATTCACTGAGACATGAGGGATAGTGGGTGTGGTCCATGCCAGGTTGTTCAACCAAACTCACAACCATTGCCCCTAAATCTCCCTGCCTTTCCCATACCAACACCCTTCTCACTGGACTGACCTGTCCTTGGTGCTTGAGGGAACATATGGAAATCCCCATACTGGCCCTTCCTCCATTCTCGGGGACTCGTGTTCCCTTAACGGCCTGAGAGACAACATTCTGTTCACCTGGCCACATGCCGAGCCTTAGGTGGGAATCACCATGCTTGAGATTTTCTCTGATAAACCCCAGGTGGAAGTGGGACCAGGGACATTCCAGCATGAATGTTCCAAGTTCCAGTGCCCTTTCCTGCACCCAGGAACCCAGAATAAAATCTGTGGTCCTCCCAGTGGCTCACTGTGTTCCTGCTCCTGCCAATCTCTCCAGCCGCATCCCACCCCTCACTGCCCCTTGCTCTAACCTGGTGGCCGCACTGGTCTGCCTTCTCTCTCAAGTTCCACATTCCCACCCACCCCAGGATCGTTGCACAAGCCTTTCCTTCTGCCTCAAAAGTCTCCCCCTAGTTAACGTCTCTGCATATTCCAGACACTACCCTCCAGAAAAGGAATAGCCCACTCTGATGTTCCTGAGCCGGTCCACACTGGAACTGAAGACAACTGTGTCTCAGAAACTATGGATGCTTTGGTGGTGGGTGTTGGTGGTAGAAGAGATTGACCCTCTACCCCTAAATCGGATCCAAGACTGAGACTGATGCTATCTCAATTTTTTAAAAAAATGCAAGTTTAAAAATAAGGGAATAAAAAATACTTTTTGAAAATAGTGCTTAGGTCTCAGCTAACACCAGCTACCATTTCTAGAGCCTAAGCTTCATGTTACCCCTAAATCCCTGCAAGCTTACCCTCCAGAAGTAGCTCCTGGAATAAAGAAATCAAGTGTCCAGGGCAGGACCCCCCAAGCAAGGTGCTGAGAGAGGCTCCCTGGGTAGAGGAAAACACCATTATTGCCCCTGACATCAGCACAGCCACACTCTGGGCCAGTATCACATCAGCGCTGCAGGCAGGGACACTGAGCTTCGAAAGATCCTGGGGGCTGCCTACGCACCAAAGGACAGACGACCCCAGTCTGTCTCTCTGTAGTTGCCACCTGGCTAGAGGCAGCTCTCAGCCCTGCTCCGGAAACCCCTCCCCAGCGTCCCTTTTCCTCCCCTCCTGGCCAATAACGGAAGTGAGGGTGTCACCCCTGGAAATTCACATGTCAAGAAGCTCTCTCCTACTTCCTTTCTTCCCCAGGCCCATTCCTGAACCCCAGGAGAGAGCTGGGGTGAGGGAGGCAGGGGTCCCCAGGGAGCAGTGGCCTTGTAATTTCAGGGACCCAGCCCATGAGGGCCAGCCCACTCCCGTCCGGAGATGACTCAGGTGGCCCCATGCCCTGACCCTTGCTCCACGGTCACAGTAAGCAGAAAGCACCTGCAATTCTGTAGCTTTTCTTACAGGCTTATGACCTCCCATTGGCTGGGCTCAAGGCTCCAACTTCGGGAGGCTGATAAGGGCCAGATAAGGAGGAATCCCACGTGGAAAGCCCCACTGGATAGGGTGAGCAGAAGAAGGAGCTGGCAGCATTACCTCCCAGCTGCCCTCAATGCCTGGGTTTCTCAAGACCTCACCGCTTCACTGAACAACCCCCCCACCCACCCTGGAACTGATGAGCATTGTTAAAGTCTGAATATAGAGAAAATGAAAACTTCTGAGCCCCATCCCCTGCAGACATCTAGAGGACTGCTTGATAGATTCCTTAAGATTTCTTAAGATATTTTTTATTATTAATTAATTTATATACATGTGTGCATGTATATATATATGTACATGCGCACACACACCACATCTTTGTTTTCCCCGGGGATCACCCACCTCCTTCCCAGCTGCATTCCCTCCCACCCAGTTGTGTTGTGTAGTTTGGTTCTTAGTTTGTATTGCCTTTTCCTCCTGGTCTTTTGTTTGTTTTCCCTGTATCCCACATATTAGTGAAACCATTTGGTTTCTGTCTTTTTCTTTCTGACTTGTTTCTGCTAATATGATTTCTTCTAGGTACATCCATGTTAGCATAAAATCGTCAAATTTGTCATTTTTAATAGATGAGTAATACTCCATGGTTTATATAGACCACATCTTTTTCACCCATTCATCTGTTTTGGGGGGCATTTAGGTTGCTTCCTCCTTACAATTATAAATAGTGCTACAGTAAACATCCGAACACAGGTGTCCCTTTGTGCATGCATTGAGGTCTCAAAAAAAAAAAGAAAAGATGTTCTAAGATAAAAACGATTTTACTATACAAACAATGTTTACCACTGGTTTTATTTCTTACTTCTATAGAAGACAGGCTTCTATTCCAGACAATCCAATGGACGAATCTCATCTTCCAAAGTCATTGTCTGTATCCTGCTGTTGGGATGCACTATGAGCTACCCACCCCCTTCTCACCAACAGCCATGAGGGCTGTTTTCAAATGTATCAGCAACACAGCAACGAACACCTGTGTCCACACATCTGCATCCCCATCCTGCAGTATTTGTCAGCTCAGTTCCTGGAAGTGAGCTTGCAAAGAGCTTCTGAGTTGAAGGCACTGAGTCCATAGCTCATTTATCTGGCCCTGTTTCTCCATGCCTACCCCCACTGGGATTGTGAACACACCTCACATACTCTGTGCACCAGAAAAGAAAGATGCTGCATCAGGGCTTGAAGCAAAAGCTTCTTAGATTTTTTAAAACTATTTCTTTTATTTTCTTTCTTCCTTTTCTTTATTTCTTTCTTTCCTTATTCATTCATTCATTCATTCATTTTTGAGACTAGGTCTCGCTATGTTGCCCAGGGTAGTAGTCCCAATCCCATGAACTCAAGCGATCCTCAGTCTCCCAGGTAACTGGGATCACAGGCGCCCACCACCTCACCAAGCTTTTGTTGCCTGGGGTAGTCTCCAACTCATGAACTCAAGCGATCCCAGGCCTCCCACCTCCCAGTGCTTGAACTGCAGGTGCGCACCACCATGCATGGCTTAAACGATCTCTTTTAAAGTAACTTTGAACTTACAGTAGAGCTGCAAGATGGTACAGAGAACTCGCCCCTTCAAGCAGTTTCAGATGTGAAGATCTCACCTGCCCACATCCCGGAAGCCAACACTAAGCTGAGGCTGTCAAGCCGTCCACACAAATTACTTGGATGTCGCCAGTTCTGCCTATTTTTATTCTGATCCAGAATTCAATGCAGGATCCCATGTCCCATTTCTTTAACACACATCTTTAATCTTCCCCACTATGTGGCAATGACACACTCCTTTGCCTCTCACAGCACTTGAAAAGAGGACTGACCAGCAATTTGGGGATTTGTTTTCATTGACTTTTCTCAGCAATAGATGGAGGGATGCTTCTCAGACAAGAAAGCTACAGGTCTGGGGGTACACTCCTCCCGGTGCACTGAGTTAAGAGGTTTAAAATGTTGTGAGATCTGATCACTCATGACCTTAACCTTGAAGGCTTGGTCCATAAGATTGCATGATTTCCCCCATGCAGCATCGCTGTCTATTTCCCTGTGATTTATAAGCACTTGGGGGGAAGATACTAATAACTGAGCTCACGCAACTATCCAACTTCTCTGACATTGACCGTCTGCCTTAGTGTCCCCCTGTGGACTCTGTCAGAGGCAGGAAAGCATCTGGATTGAGGGAGCATCTTTTAAAAATTGGACCAATAAAGTGAAAAATGTGACTAAAACATGCTGAATAAAATAAGCCATACCAGATGGTGTCACTAATAGGTGGAATACAGAGAAACCACCCTGGGGATCAGATTAAGACAAGCTTAAAGACTAACCTCTGGAAGCTGACTATAGAAACACCTGGGGTGGGGGAAGAAGAGGGAGAGAGGTAAGAACTAAGATGGAAGGAAGCCCGATGGACAATGGGTAACCCAGTGGTGAGTACACTGTGATGGCAATGCCTGATGGGAGTATCCTCGATTAGAAGTTAACTAAGTAGTTTAATTAATGTGGAGTCAACCCTAGCTGAGTAAGCACACAGGTGCCTCCATTCTAGAAGATGCCATTCCTTGAAGGTGAGCACTGCAAGGTGACCCCGCCCAGATGGGACTTCAGTCCACGTCCAGTAACATGTCCATGTCAGCCATGTGGGAAAAGGCTGGCAAGTGGCTGCATTTTATGCTCGGGACAATTCTCCCTGGAGCTTTCATAGCAACCCTTTCAGATGGGTTCATACTTCCTTTCAGATGGGACTCCAGGAGACAGCAGACCAACAGGTGTGGAGGGCCTCTCAGTACCCTGGGGTGATGGGCTGGGTCCATGCCTGGCTGCTGTACAGTCCCAAGTGCAAACCTCCTCCTCCCTATGGCTAAGATGCAAATGAGGGCACACTGCCTTGCAGTGAGCTCAAGGCCTGGAGCATTAGAACTTGGTTTCTGAGTCAGAGAATGCCACCGACAATACATAACATTTTCTGTGATATTTTGCACATATCACATGTGATAGGCAACACATTGCAAACATGCCCCTAATCTCCTTACCTGTGCCCTGGGCAGACATCACCAATCAATGATCACACTCTTGCACGCTGAGCTCAGGTCTGGTGCCGACATGTTGGACTCTCAGAGTTCTACCGTTTACCCCCCTTTGACATGGTGGGGTAATTAGCCCTATTTAGCCCTATTTAGAAGGTGAAAGGTCACAGGTCCCTCAATGAGATTGGGGAAGGAGGTGCAAATAGCCACTCACCTTCATGGCCATGGGCTTGTGGCCTATATAGCCTTTCTATTGATTATAAACTGCTTTATCAGTAAAGCCAAAAAGCGAAAGACTTCGAATTCAAAGGGCTTAAGCTCGTGCATCTTCGCACATCACTTAAACCTGGCTTGAATCATACGTCCGCCTCTGAACCAACCACAGAGGCGAGGCCAGAGGAAGGCATGTTCTGATTGGTTATATGGCTACTATTGAACCAATCATTGAGGACAGAGGAAAAGCATGCTCTGATTGGCTATAGGCTACCATTGTGTCATTCATTGGAGCCAGAGGGGAAAACATGCTCTGATTGGTCACACACTTTTTATAGAACCAATCACAGAGGCCAGAGAGAAGGTATGTTCCAAGTGTGGGAGGTGGCATCTATCCTCCCTAGAAATAAGAGTACAGTTTTCCCAAATAATATTAACATGATGGATGATAAACAACTAAAACTGTGAATTCCAATGTTCCATCTCTGTTAAGTGAGCCAATTATTGAGAGCATGCTTATCTCCAGTTCCACAAGGGAGCAGAGTTTGCTCTCTCCAAAGGGATAGTAATTGTATTATCTCCATTAAGGTCTTCACCATACCAGTGCTTAACTCACAGGCATTCGAGTGGGTTGTTCAGAAACGGACCTGCCGAACAGCCTCCCTAGTGCTCAGGAGATCTGGACTGAGACCCACTGTGCTGATGGAGACTGATGGGTGGCTGATGGTCTGTAAGCACTGTATCCAGATCTGAGCTCAGCATGCAAGAGTGTGATAATTGATTGGTGATGTCTGCCCAGGGCACAGGCAAGGAGATTAGGGGCATGTTTGCAATGTGTTGCCTATCACTGACTATCTCAACGACACCTTCCTGATCTAACATGCTAAATTCCAGGTCAAGGCAATAAATGTTGTAACACCCATTTGTGCATCCCTCAAAGCTGGGGGCTGAGGGGTATACAAAATGAAGCTTTGAACACAAGCTTTGTTCTATCACGTAGCTCCTTTCAATTGGGAAGACCAGACAGTTGGGAGAGCATCTGGAAGGCAGACTCTCAACCTCAAACACTTCCAACACCACCTTCCTGGTTCTTCTAGGTCTCACTGTCTTCAGTTCACAGGAACATCTTAAGCTTAGGCAGCCATCTCTGTTCTTGCCTGTGGATTCAGTCGCCCCTTATAAGACGATAAGTTCAGATCATCCTCATTAGCGTCTCTCTTCTTGATGTACTTAGAAAACTTGGAAAAGCACCAGCACAGAGACCCTGTATGCCCAGAACACACCCCCTTTTGCTTAAGCATAGGGCTGGCACATTCGGTCCTCTGATCACAGGAATGCCCAGAACAGATGTCACTCAACCAGAGTCTTCCACAAGTTGCTAATATGTGCATGTGAGTGGAGAAGCATCTGTTTCGATGCTTGGATGTCCTTATGGGAGACACCTAGGTCTTGTGACAGTGCAGAGTTAGAGTCAGCAGATGCAGGTCAGGGTGGGAGAGTCTCCTTTCCAATAAGCCTCCAGATGACAATGCTGCTGTGGGACCGTGGCTCTGGTCTGGGGAACCAGGAGCAGGGAAACAGACTAGAAGGCTTGGCTGAAAGCAGGTGCAGTAGAGAGACAAAGAGGAGGCAACAAGAGGGGGAAGCTGCCAGCAAAGACCAGGGAAAGAAGTGAGCAGCCTCCAGAGCACTCGTGAGAGCAGCAGTTCACAGCCTGGAAGGGCAGATCTGGACTCCCAGTTGCAAGCTTAGTGTATGTGCACTTAGTGTATGTGAATTCTCAACAAGGAGTGTCTGGCTCGCCTATTGTTATAACAATGCAGCGTTACTTCAACAATAGCAAACAGTTCCTCCCTTGCTCTTCTCCTTAATCCTTCTGGCTTTTGAAGTAGGTAAAGGTGGTGTTTGCACTTTCCATCCACCCTGACACACACACACCTACACACAACTTTCATGTAGGGAAACTGAGGCTCAGAAGAATGAGTAGACACAGTTTCCATGTTGAGTGGTAAAGTTAGAATGCCAGAAGCCCCTTGTTCCCATGCCTCCATGTTGCAACGTGGGCCCTAAGAAGGGCCTGGAGAGATCTGGGGACTGTGCTGGATCAACTTAAGGGCCCTGGTCCAGAAGCCTCCAGTTTCTCAAATAATGAGGCCAGTTGGAAGCTGTTAACACAGATGGGAAACAGTCTGCAACAGGTGAAAGGCCGCTCAACCTATCAGCACTGCCTTAAGCTGCAGCAGGCTCTTGCTTCCTCTCCCCATTTTCCAGGGGCTCTGTCCCCCAATGCACCTGCCAGCAAATGAGGAGAGGCCAGAGGGGAGACTCATGTCTCCCCAATTTTTCACTGGCTTCTCTGTCCTTCCATTTCCTGGAGCCCCTTGGGAGAACAGTTTCTTCAGGTTAATATATAGTGCTAATGAGGGGTAGCTGGCAGAGAAAGGCAAGGTCTACTTGATCCAGGGCTTGGAATGAAGCCAGGGTCTCTCTGGCTATAGATCCTCTCTCTCCTTCCAGGTTCGTGTGCTGTGTGAGGAGATTAAGATGTATAGTCTGCAAATGGACTAACCTTTTCCAGGCCTTTTTAATGAGGCTTCCTATAATAGGGCCATTTCTCTTTCTTATGTAGGTGTACACACTCTCACACACATACACATTGCTTAACATAATCCATATGGAAATGAAAAATCTCTCCTAGCTCTCTTTTTTAAATGGACTCTCTAATGGGCAACATTTTTATTCCTCAAATGAAAATCCATGGTTCAACAGCATGCACTGCCAGGGAATCAAGAAGGTAGTTTCAGCCAACTGGCTAAGCTCTGACGTAAAACTCAATTCCATAGGTAGCAAGTCATCAACTAGGCCAATAGTTCTTCTAGGGTACAGTGGGAACCCAACACATGGTGAGGAAAAATCCCCACATAACACAACCATTTCTGGAACCTTCCCCGGATGAAAAAGCATGAGCTGCTTCTAACCCTGGAACTCCACAGTGAGGGAACATTATATTTATATTACTAAGACCTTCATCAAAGTGACAGAAGAAAATACTAGCCTCTGACAATACCAGGTACTTTCCAGCTTTGAAATAAACACAAGGGGAATTCAACACAGATTCAAGAGCTGTCCCCTAACCCATGATTGCTCAACAACCAGCACTAGCTTCTAGATATGATTGCAGACAGGGACCTTCCAGGGATTCTAGAAGTTTCCACTCCCTTCCAGGCAACAGGTCCCTCTGACTTGAAGCTTACTAGAGAGCAGGGACATTATAGGCCTGATTCAGACACATGAATCTCTGAATTCAGGTTGCCAAAAGATGAGCAGTTGCTCCAAAGTGAATAGTCAAACCACAGGCTAATAAAACTTGAAACTACTTGAAGGATTTTAAAATCCTTAACCAATTAGAAATTCCAGAGCACTCTTCAAATTATCTGAGACAGGAAATGAGAGGCAACAATTACAGCAGTGAAAAATATAAAAGAGAATGTTGCATTTTTTAATCACCCAGGAAGTGTCCAAAGCTGTAATCAGAAGTGGAAGGCATAGTACTAAATGCCACCATTATTATTGTTAAAGATATCAAGAAAGAAGCTGAGCACAGATTCAGGAAGTTAGAAAAGAACAACAAAACAATTGGAAGAAATGCAAAGAATTACTCGTAAAGAGAAGTAGAGAAATCCATGAATCAGATTTCAGAAATCTGAAGCAAAGACTCCAAGTGGTCTAATTAGGAAAAACCAAGCTAGTCCAGGAGAGCAAAACCACACCCAGGAAAAAGGATATTGTTCCAGAGAAAGAAGAGATCAATAGACCAAACATGGACCAATGACTTGCAGTGAGAGGAGTTGGAGTGACCAGAGGGGGGAAGGAGGGTGGGGTGGAGAATAATGGGTACAATACAAACACACAAACATGACCAATATTGTATGATAATTACAAAATAAAAAAGAAATTAAAAAAAGAAAAACCAACCTAGCTACATATAAGTAGGTGCAATAACCACAGAGATACTAGAGATTAAAAATAGTAAGATCTCTAGATCATCTGCAAAAATCAATGCTGAAATATTTGTAGCAACTAGGTTAATATTTTAATTTATAAAATTCGTTGTTAATATCCCTATAGAGGGCATGTGTGCAAATGAATAAGAAAAATTTAAACCCATGATAGAAAAATGAGTAAAGGTCGTGACTAGGTAACCTAGAACAGAAGTACATACGACTGTTAACTTATGAGAAAATGCTTACCCATGTCCTTTTATCCTTTTCAAATTTTGTTTCTGTGCTTGCACTTCCTGGGAGTGGCCACATCCACTAAAAAGGGAGATCAGGCAAACCAAGCTCCCCCCCCCCAAATGATGAGAGGAATCTAAGTTAGCTCATATTTTCTAAAAAGCTCCTTGTAAGTATATGCCAGATGTTAGGGAACTTCCCTTAGAATTTTCTCTCATCACATAGATGAAAGTCTAAGTGATGTAGAATGATGTCCCCTCACTGCAGAGATTCGGGACTAGAAGAAGCCCTTCTTTACACAAGCTTATTGAGCAGGACCTGGTTTCTACTACTTTGGGGGGGAGGGTTCCAAGACACCAAGGGGTCCATTTGTGGCACACAAGAATGAAATCAAACCAACAATAAGGATGCCTGGCTCCTGCCCGGGCTCTGCCATCAACAACTTGGCTGACCTTGACATTGCTTAATTTCACCTCCATGTCACCCCCTGAGTAATAAAGAAGCTAAATGTGATCTCTAAGACCTTCCCCCAACCCTGACATGCTGTTTTATTGTTTTCTCAGTGACAGGGTCTCCCCAGTGCCTTGCAGATGGCAACCTTTCTGCACAAGAGGGAAGGAGAAAGATTAATGGGATGAGAGTCAAAAAAAAAAAAAACCCAACCATCAAATACAATAGAATTTCTAACCTTTCTTCTACTTCACTTCCTGCTTTTCTGAAATGAGCTCTCACATTGTGTATGTTTCAGATCTAAGTCGCTGTTGTATTCAGTTGTAAAATGAATAGAAGAATGATATAGAAAGCCTATTTCCACCTGTTTTTTTTTCCCATGCTTATCCCAAATCATTGGATGGATGTAGTAAAAAAATATTGGTGAATTGATTAGGGTCTCTCAATGAGTGAGTCCTTGGATATACATGGACCCTCACTTCTTCATCCTCAATCAGTTTCTGTGGCCAAGTGACCCCAAAGTAACTCATCATTTCAGAAGGGGGAAAAACCCAGGTCTAGCCACTTGTCAGTGATTCTTAGCCAGTGGCATCAGCCATTATGGACTCAACCATGCCCAATGAGTCCCTGGCATCATTATCACCCTGGTAGTCAGAACTGCAGGAACCGTTATGGGCAAAGCTAAATTCTGGGCATGGCTACCACACTCCATAGCACTCTGTGATGTGATCTGCAAAAGCCAAATTGTAAAGCTTTCAACTCAAGTTGAGTTCAACCAAAGATACTATCACTTCATGCAAGTCACCATTCTTGGGCCATGAACTACAGCAAACATCAGCTTAATGTGTTCCCGACCCAACAGAATCCTTCACAATCGTTTGTTTCCCAGCTACCAACCCCATCACACAAGCCAACATGTATCCATGATCCCTGGTTCAGAGACTAGGTGACGTCCCACTAGTAGGTCTTATGGGTTGGGTTGTCATCTTCAACTAGTGACATGTTGACTCCCTAAGCTCCTCTTAGTATAACAGTATTTGGAGATAAGACATGCTTTAGTTAAAATGAGGTTCTTAGACCTTATGGTCAAATATGACTGGTGACTGGTGACTTTATAATAAGAGAAGTTTGATCACAGACACATGTGGAGGAAAGACCACGTGAAAACACAGGTCAGAGGCCAAGATTGCCAAGACCTTGAGCTTGGAAGTCTGACCTTCAGAGCTGCAAGGTGATGGGCCCATTGGTTTGAGTCACCCAGTCTGTAGTACTGTGAGGTGCTGAAAATAGATAAGAGATAAGCCTTAGGTAAAGTAGCACCTTTATCTATTCTTGCCCATCTCTGGCAAAATGAGATGGCTTCAGCAAGTCTCTTATCTGTGATGGCACCCCTCTAACCTCCTAGGAATGTCCCACCAAAGAGACATGTCCCTGAAAGATAAAGGTGTTTACCTCCACAGGTATTTTTCCTGCTAGCTAATGAACCCCCCCATCCTCTTACCCCATGTGCTACATACCACAGCATCCTAGGTTTTTCCTTCCTTACCGCTACACTGTAATCATTCCTTTACCAAGGTATATAAGGGGACTCAAAACTCATAATAAATGGCTCAGTTCATGTTCACTGAGTCCCAATCTGTGACTTGAGCTCATCTCTGTCTTAAATCGTTATCAATCTCTTCCGTCCATTCTTCGTCTTTCCCCACCCACAGGTTCCTAGTACCTTGTTATGTCTAGCCAAAAAGATGAACACAGTGCTATGCTGATCACATTAGGTGATAAGATTGAGTGATAAAAAAGTACATAATTATGTTTTCTGTCATTAAATCATAATTGCAGAATGACTTTGTGGGCATGCCTGTGTGTGTGAGTGAAAGACAAATGTACACCCACACTGGAAAATGGTTAGAATGTCCCACATCAGAATATTTTAGAAAGTAGGTCTTTCGAGATGTCAAGAATGAAGAGAGACTGAGCGAACTCAGTATAGTTTGTTGTTCACCCTAATCAATAATGCTTCGGAAGTAACCGCGGCTTAACTGTGTAATTCTAAAAGATTCCAAATAGTGCACAGTATTTAGTAATAAGAACACCCTACCCGTAGGTGACACTAACTATATGCCAGGTACTTACTCCCTCATCTATTGGAATTCATTCCATTGTCACTATCACCCCACAAGGTAAGGACTATGCATCTTCATTTTTCAGATGAGGAAACTGAAGGGACTTGCCCAAGGAAACTGGCAAATGGCAGAGCGAGACCTCTAGCCCAAGTGGTCACATCTGGAGTCTGACCACAAGGCAGCTTTCCCCTCTTACAGAACTGGTCCGTCCCCTGCTTCACTGAGTTCATCTGAACACATTTGGATGTGGTGTGGGACGTGGCTGTACTTCTGGGTTCAGCAAGTTACCTGAGTCCTTCCTACTGGGGGATCACAATCTCACTGGCTTCCCGCTCCCATAGCTGACAGGGTGACATGCTGTCATAGATATCTGGAAGGAGACCTCAGAAGCTTCAATTTCCTACATTCCAGGGGAGTGACCTTATGCTCTTGGACAAGGGTCAGGGCAAGCGTCCCATTCATATTTTATAAGTTTGTTTAATGGAGCCTTATTTTTTGGGGTTATGTATTTTTAAAGACCACATAGTTTAGACTGATGGAGACACGGTGCCGATTCTCCGCTTAGCGGCAGAGCTGGAGGAAGTCCAGCCCTTCTGGGACCAAAAAGGGACAAGGGAAAAGCTGCAAATGGACAAATGCCTGTCAGTGGGGAACTAGTTGAATAAATTATGTTCATCTCGATGACAGAATCCATGAAGCTATTAAAAAGCATGGGCTAGAGCTGTGGGCCTTGGCAGGGAAGAGTGTTCTTAGTATCCTGTTGGGGAAGCAAGATGCAGACCAGGGGGCTGAGATAATCCAGTGTGGGACAGATAATTGTGGGATGTATGTGTGTGTGTGTGAAAATGTGTGACAATAGACAACAATGACTACTGGAGTTTACACCTCAGCTCCACAAATTCCATGCTGTGTGTGTCTTTGGACTTTTCTAACCTCTCTGAGCCCCAAGTGCAAATTAAGCAACTGATGCTAGTACCCAGCCCTGAGGGATGAGTGTGAAATGAGCCTTTTCATTTGTGTGGCGCATACGACTCACTCAGAAAATGATTGTGATGGTTGTTACACAGCAAGGTCCATCCAGAGATGCAGTGGACTTTTCCTGGTATTCCCCTGTGGGGAAAAACACTGGGGAAAGGGTTCTCACTCTGATCTTCTCTGGATTCCTCCAAGTGTCTACTTCACTCTTGTCAGTCAAGAAGAGTAAAGTGGGTTTTTGTGCACAGATGAAGTTGATCCTCCCCTGAATGGAATCATCTGAGTTTTGTCCCTCCCAAGGGTCTCGTTGCCACACTTCTGAGGTTACCTCATGGGGTGTGGAAGACTGTGAGTTTCCTGGAACGTCTCAGGCTGGATTCAGGAGGTGGTTGCACACTCCCGGGACAGACACCTTGGCAGTGAAGTCAGACCCAACCATCCCTCCAGTTGCCCATCTTCCATCTACGCTCATGGGTTAGCCAGGTGAAGCCATACCTGTGAGAGCACACGCAGGAGTTCCCAGGCCGTGAGAAGCAGTGGAGCAAACAGCAGAGATCAGTTGCTGAGCACTTAGGCATGATGCTGCCAGTCTGTACCCCCCTATCTCAGAGGGTAGAAATCCTCCGCTGTACCAACTGATGGGCCCTCTTTAAACAGAGAAGGAAGTGGAGGTGCAGAGAGGTACAAACAGTTGCTCCAGAACAAACAGCTCATAGCAGCAAAACCAGAATTTGATTCCAAATCTACCCAAGCACAAAATCTGAGGTATCCCCAGCAACATCCTATCAAAGGGAGAGGGAACCTTCCAAGGTCAAGTCCAAACTTAGATGCCCTCGACTAGCTGAATAAGATCAAACCGCAAATTCTTTCACAGCTGTGACCTCCCTGGAAATTGTTGTAATAGCTCTGGTTCAATTCTCTAAATTGTTTCTGGTTTGATTTTGTGTGGCCATAGTAAGTGTCCCGTAGGAAGAGAGTTTTAAAGTCTAGGAATTTTAAGAAGTTCTAGGTTAAATTAGTTTCTGTAGTTCCTTCCTAGTGCAGGACTTGTCAGAGCCTTAAATATGCATTTCACTTCCCAAGACGGTGCTATTGATTGCAAGGGTGTCCAAGCTGATATGCTCAGGGAACTGTTTTCCTAAGGGACCTTCTTCAAAAAAAAATTTACAATTCACTATCCCAAAAGAAATAGGCTTTCTCTTTTCTTGCTTCCAAACACATTGAAAACAGTAGAAAAGCTTAGACATTAAAATCTAAGACCACAGGGAAAATAATCCTTGCATCTCCCCAAATCATTCAATGCCTTCATAGATATTCACAATCCTTCAGCGTAGACCTGGAGATAAGACAATGCCAAATATAAAATGACTCCACATGCAATGTGAGCCCCAATAGAAAGATCTAAGTCAAATTTTTCAATAATTTAAATGTTAACTAAAAATTTTTAAATAGCATTAGAAACCCGATTTATTATTTACAGTAAAAACAGACTAGTAAAATCAAGTTTACTAACGTGATATATTTTTATGATCTATAGTAAAAGTTACTTGAGTTTAGAAACTTGCAAGGACTAGATGAAAGAATCAAATGTTTATCACGTGGCATTGATTAATTTAGTGCGCCATATATTTTAATGGCACATGTAAAAGAATGTAAGAAGTTTACTCTCCCCTGTCATGAATCAATTGCGAACCTTTTGCCTGCATCTCTGACTTAAGAAAATTCCCTTTCGTACAGCTCCCCCAGCCTTCCAGCTCATGCCATGTTCACTTTTGCCGAAGTTGTCAGAAGGGCGATCATTTTTAAGCCAATCATTGCACCTTCATGGGACATGGAAGTCCACCCTGACTACTGATGATGAGAACTCGGGACCCCTCAAGACCACTGTCCTGGGAGGACCATCACCCTCCTCCCCCAGGTCAGGTTCCCCTGAGGTGTCTTTATCACTGTTGACAGTGTTGTTGGTAGAACAGCTTTGGATGACTTTGAATGACATCAGAGCCCGGCAGGTCTGGTCAATGCTCTAGTTACATTTCTCCATGACTGCTCTGTCTCTTTGCTTCTGATAGGTGAATGCTGGAACTCTCCAGAGACCTGGCTTCGATGTTCAAGTCATTCCCCAATCAGACTTTGTGAATCAAAATAAAATAACTGGCAGACTTCACAGGGGTCTGAGTATTGGCACCTCCTCTCCTGAGGATCCCAGATGTTTCAGTCCACATCCCTGGGGGACTCTCATGTTACAGATGGGTGTGTGCAGTAGATAGCAAGGAAAGACCCCTCTCCTAAGAGGAGGTCTGGGCCCAGTCACCAGTGGGTGGGTTAAGCACAAGCATTGCACTCCAGCCCGAGAAGGAATCAGAGCTGGTTTGTGACGTGGCTGCTTTCTACCCAAGACCAGGAAGAGTGAGGGCGAGGAAGGAAAAATTATTGACTTGGAGAGAGCACTCAATTGCAACCTCATGAGTAAATGGGCCATTTGTCCCCCAGTCTGATGCTCCTTGAAAAGGTGACCGTCCATCAATCCCTCCTCTGAGCTGCGCCTTGATGAGCTGTTCTATCAATGGGCTAATTTAGCTGATTACAGAGGAATTTGAAAGGAATGGGCTGCCAGAGTCTGGGTCCCGGCCAGCGATGCATTAAGTCCACCAGTGTCTCCATCATCCCCCACTTGGGACTGATAGGGGCGTCTTATTCCTGAAAACATGTCCCATCTGATGGGCTTTCATTAAACTCAGCTCCAGCTTATCAGGTGTGAGGTGGAAAACCTACTGCTACAGAGCATGGATTGTTCTGTCCCCGGAGTCCTTGATGGAGAGGACAGTCTCTGGAACCAGTGCCAAGCTATTCTCAGCCGCTGGTCAACAGCATGTCAATGCCCAGCTCTATAGGAGGGGAAAGAGAAAGAGCTGTGGGGGCCCAGGCTAGACTGTCATTTCTCTTTATTCCTCTGGTGTTTTAGTCCACCGAAAGCTTGGTGTAAGACATGCTCCGCTCCCCCCTCCAACACAGGAGGGCTAAACGCACAGGGAGGTGAATGGATGGTCCGCCATGCTGGGAGTCTACCCACTCCTTCCTAAAGGAATCTCCTTCAAAATCCCATCACACACACACACACCCATATCTCCAACAATTCCTACAATTCTCATCTTTTGGATTAAAGTTCTGCTCTATGCAGATATTTCACATAAAACATTGAGTTGTTAGTCATTTACATTCTGCAAGAATTGTCTGACCACACCGTTTAAGGCTCCTAGAAACAAGACATACAAGGTTAAGTTGAGAAGATAGATCGAAGTCAGTCCAGAGAAAAGGAAGGCAAAGGGATGCTACAGCGGAGAATAGAGAGGTTTACAGTTGGGGCATGGCGGGTTTCTATGGAAGGAATTGGAAGATATTACATGAGGAGGGGAAAACACAGAAAAGCACAACCTTTCCACTTCAGGCCCTTATTTGATGGAATAAGAGCAAAGGCTCATGTAGGTAGCCTTAAAATGGCTCAGGTATCAATTTTTTGTTAAATCATTTCCTCCCTTCTCCTGGAGTTTCCTGTTAAAATTGTATTGATACATATGTAATCTCATTTATTCCTTCAACTTAAAACCCATGTCCATTTGCATTATGCTGAGCTCTTTGGATCGCAAGTGATAGAAATCAAACCAAAGTCAACTGGAGCAAAAGACAGACCTCACCGACTTATGTAACTCTAAAGTTTAGAGGTCCACTTTCAGGCATGGCTGGATCAGCAGCTCAAATGATGCTTTCAGCAATCACTTGCCAGCTGTCAACTCTTCTCCCCACTATTTGTTGAAATCATTTCTTGCCTAGACCAGGTCTCATATATAATTAAAATATACACACATGCATGCGCGCACACACGTAAGGAGCTCTAAGACAACTAACATTCTGCCAACTTAGAAACCTAACCCTTTGGAAAGAAAATAATTCTTTCCTGAGAGCTCCAGCCAAAGCTGATATTGGATCCATATGTGTCTCATACCCATGGCTCAACCAGTCATTGGGGTCTAGGGCTAGATCACCCAAATTGCCCAGATTAAGTTTGGAGCCCAGCTCTGGATCTGGTGGAGCCCAAGCCCCACGACCAGGTGATCCTCCAGTGTGGGGAATCAGGAAGTTGCTTGCAGATGAAAAAGAAGGAATCTTTGGAGGAAGAGGAAAAACTTGGGTCCTTAGAAGACTCATAAATAGATTAGTACAATAAAGACTCCTGGAGTCCTACATGGAAATTTTAGATCACAGTGGTAGGGAATACAGAGGCAAGACTGATTTCAATGATTCTCTTAAGACCTCATGAAACAGGTTAATGCCCCTCTGTGGTTTTATCCCATCTCAAAATCTGCAATGCTAATGACTTAACCATGCTTTAAATGTCCTCTAAGACCACCCGCTAATGAGAGGAGGCTTGGTCCTGTAGGAAATGCATGGGTTATGCTCTAAAAGGATGGGTTTCCTTTTTAATCTCTAGGAATAACTTCAAACAAGTCCATTGACCTCTCTAAGCCCCTCATTTGATTCAACACAACAGCGTAGAGCTGAGAACTGTGTTCGAATTGGCAACTCTCCCTTGTGACCTGGGGCTAGGGAATGAACCTCTCCCATACCAGTTTTCTCATCCATAAAATGCATTTAAATAAACTTTACTATATAGAATTGTTCTGAGGCTGACATAATCACACATCCAACATTAACTGAGTATCAACACTTGTTTTTATCTTAGATATTTTTTCATTTAATAGTTTAATTTTTCCCTTACATCCTTGTAATCCCAGCCCTCCAGCCTCCCTAGCACCAGCGAACCATCACCATATCCCCCTGTACTGCTTTTCTCCCTCCCCTGTTCCCCCCTCCTTGGCTGTATGCTTCATTTCTATGATTAACTTTTTGACTTTTTCTTGACCTTTTGTTTGGTTTCTTTACATCCCACTATCAGTGAGACCATCCAGTACTTAACTTTGTTCTTCTGACTAATTTCACTGTGCATAGTCACTGCCAGCTCCATCCATGTGGCTGCAAATGCCATGAGTTTGTTTTTGCTTGAGCGTCAACACATTAGACACAATGCTAGGCACTGGGGAATGTAAAAAGAAAAAGAACAAAATTCTTCTCCACTTCAGAGTTTCCATCCTAGCAGGGAAAGCCGACAACAGACATAAAGAAATAAGTAGACTGCTTTTGAGCTTCACAAGTTCTACTTGGGGAGTGGGAGGAGTAAAGGAAAGTGGTGGGAATTAGGGTGAGTACAGAGAGGAGAGAAATTTCCATATCAAATAGGATAATCTTGGAAAGTCTCACTGAGAAGCAACATTTGAGCAGACTTGAAGAAGGTAAGCGAGGGGGTGAAACAGGAAGGGGAGAATGAGTGTTCCAGGCAGAGAGAGGAGCCAGCGCCAGCACAGAGGTGGGTCTAATGTAGTCACCTGCAACAGGGAACCACTATGGCTAGAGGGAGAGTAAGGAAGTGGACAGAGAAGGAGCAAGGAGCCAGTAGGGTCCTGAGGCCACGAGAAGGTCAACAGAAGCATGAGAAGTGATTAGCACAACTTGACCCATAGAAGATTCTAGAAAGTGGAAGGCTGGTGAGGATGATGATAATGGAGGTGCTGATAGTATTGGTGCTGATGTTGCTGTCTAGTGTCACATGATGTGACAGAATGTGGTGTCCTGCCTTCCAGCAACAACAGCTAGGCGAATACAAACACACTCTCCCCTTTCTGAATGGTTCTGCAGATTTCCAAATTAACACAAGCAATTTGCACTTTGAACCCATGCTGAGAAAATGGCTCTGGAAACACAGGGTGTTTCCTGCTATCGCAAGTCTTTATCATGTGTCTGACACCATTGTCACTGAAAGGTCACCAGGTGGCACCCATTAGCAGGGCTGACACTAGTTCTGCTCACACAGTCCTGCGCTTCCCTTCTTCGTGATATCAACAAGTCCCCTGACCCAGCCCTGCTCCTGAGATAGTGTGTGTTCCTCACTCATGGCCTTTTGCCCACACCAAGTGGGCCTGGGTTAGAGGCGGTAGATGGCTCCAAATTATCTGGATATTATTAACATCAACTGACAGGGCTCCAGGCTATCGGGCTTGACATCATCAAACCAGTGCTTGCCTCATCCTGGCCCCTGATTTCTGGAAGCTATTCTGAAGTGTAACTAATTCTTCTCAGATGGCCCCGGCAGAGAGAGGAACCACAGCTTCAGTCCTCCCGGACGCATTTCCAGTGGGTGGACAGACACGGACAAGGCTGTGTGATCGCCTTCAAGGTCATCCCCTCCTCTGGCTGACGTGGTTCAGCTGCCCCCAACCTTGTTTTCCGTGCTCATGGCAGTGGGGAGCTCTTTCTGAAATTTGAGTCTGAAACTTTCAAACGACCCAATGCCCATGGCACCCTGACACCCCTGGAGAACCCAATTCCCCAGAGCATTGACAAGGCTCTCCAGGACGTGGCTTTTGTCTTCCCGTACCATCGCTTACCAGATCCTCTGGCCAGGCTGGGAGCTCAGCGCTCCCTGAGTCCACAGGTCTGCTCAGCTGTGTCCACCTGTCCTCATGCCTCACAGATCCTCTGTAGACCTTCTGACCATGACCTTGGCCATGTGTGTCCTGGGCAGTCACCGGAGGTCTGAGCCCCATGGTTTGCTGTGACCTGATGCACTTCTCCAGTCTGCCCAACATGATGTCCCACTCACCTGTCTCCACCTCTGAGGAAGGAATCTACTTGCAGTGGATGCACTTGAGCTGTTTGCTGTTTCGGCAAACCCAGTGACACCTGGAGCAGCTGTGCATACACAGTCTGTAACCCAGACTCGTTCCGCAGACCTAGGTCCAGATCTCTGCTCCATCCTCTGATGGGCAGCAACCTTGGTTAATCCAAGCCTTCTAGTCCCAATGTCCCCTCCCTAAAAGAGGTTACACTCACCAACTCTCCAAACCATGGGGAGGATTAAACTATCCTTATGTGTATTCAGTAAATACTAATCACCATTACTATATCCGCTGTAATCAATTAAATGTCACCCTATCTGCAAAGTCAGGGGTTCTCATTTGTTTGTCCGTCAATGTATTTGTCCACCCAGCTGCCTATTACAGTGCCAGCACATAGTAGGGATTCAACATACTTGTGCTGAATAGCAGACAAGTTGGTCTTGCTAGACTGAGCGACAAGCTCTCTGTCCCAGGATTCCCTGACTTCATGTGTAGGGTTCTCAAGCTATCACTGTTCCTTCCCAGAAGTACCAATTTAGTAGGGCAGGAATGAGGTTCATAGACCCGCACTGGGATGGGCACCCTAAGATCACCTCGCCTTCTGTCTATAGGAACCTCAACCTGGAATAATTTGGGTTTGCCTCATCCCCTGCCTCGCCTCAGCTTGTCCCCTGTCCCTTTCCCACTGCTGTCATCTGAGCATCAGGTCTTCATATGGGTAATGATCATTGTCCTGGAGTTAATATTGTATTCGTGAGGTGCAGAGATGCAGCAGAGGCTTTTAAGTGAATTCTTGGTAATAGAACAATCAAGTTAAAAGATCAGTGTGACGCAGAGCATGAAATAGGAAAGTATCGTAGCCAATCGATTTGGACCACACTTATGGGTTTGTGAAATGAATTTCATTTTCTGGACCAAATGGGAAGTCCCTCTGATAAATCACTGCCGCTCTTGGAGATTAATAAAGGAAACAGGCTTGATTAAGAATTCAGTGTGTTGGTCCCGTTGCAGATTTATAGACCCAGAGGTCTCGCCGCAGGGATTTCAAGATGTCCCACCTGTTAATTGTCATTTGGGATGATTAAGCCCAGGTCTCCTGGCTAAGCCTTGAGAGCAGGGAAGAGTCTAAGAAGCCATGCTTCCCCAGGCATTTCCAGCTCTCCCCAAAAACAAACTAGACCTGTGACCTTTGACATAGCCGCCTGTGGAATTTTCCCTGTATCCTCGACAGATGGGGAATTTGATTTGAAAATCCTTCTGCATCTTGACTCAAAATCACCAAAGTAAAGTTGAGTCTGCATGTAACAAAAACAAAACAAAAGCCACAGAGGAGGAGGTGTGCCATGAAATTAACCAAGTGCAAGCACCACCTCCACTGGGTCAGACGGATGCCCAGGAGGAAAATCTGGTATTGACTGTTGAGGCATTTGCCCATGAGAGTGTCTTTGAAACCCCTTACCTGTCGAAGACTGTGTGATCAGCACCAAAAAGAGAGAGCAGGGCTTGGAAAGCAGTATTAAGAGAGGGAACAGGACCCCGTGAATGAGTTTTCTAGGACATCACAACCAACTCCTGCTACTTGATAAAATGTCCTGATTTGGGAACCGGTATTTGCAAGAGTTCTGCAAATAAGTAATTATGCTATTTTCGCATTTTGCTCTTTAATATTTGATTTAAAATTCAGCAATAGCAGGATATGTAAATAACAAAATGCCCCAAAACAAACAGATGGATCAAACACTTGTGATACATGTACACAATGGAATATTACTCAGCCATAACAAAGACAAATTCAAGTCATTCCAGCAACATGGATGGAGCTGAAAGGAATTGTGCTAGTGGAAATAAGCCAGAAAGAAAAAGAGAGACACTGGATGGTCTCACTTATATGAGGAGTAAAGGAGAAACAAACAAACAGACAAGATACATTTAACGTACAGCAAAATTGAAGCATAGAGCATGGCGGGGGGGAGGATCGGGGTGGAAGGGGCACAAAAGACTAAAATGATGGTTCATGGGTGATAAGGTGGTGGGAGAACCCCAGGGTAGAAAATGATATAAAATAAAAAATGAAAAATATTTTTTTAAAAATAATTACAAGGATGCACAAGGGAAGTTCTTGGAAATGTTGATTACAGTTCTTGGCATGAATATATTCAGTTTGTGAAAGATTATCCAGCTTTACACTTAGAACATTCACTTTTTTATGTTGATATTTCACAGACACACTTAGCCACTGAGAAAGCCATCCAAGACTGTGGGGATGAATGTGTCTGTCTGGTTATTCGGTGCACCAATAGACACTAAACACCAACGAGTGAAACATCAACAGGGAAACCACAGGTAAATATTCTCCACTCCCTTTATTTGTTTCATCTTCGATATATTCAATAAACCCTGAATCTTTTTCTCCTGCATGATTCTGTCTTTCCTTCTTTGGGGAACTTGTCCTCATCTAAAGTTACCTTGTGACTTACTTGACTGTCCCTCCCCCCTCTCCTGATGCCACCTGATGAGACTTGTACCCTGTCTTCCTTGTCACTGCAGTGTTCTCAGACCCAAATGTAGGCAGCAAAAACCAAAGAAGACAAAGGGGATGGCATCAAACTCGAAAGCTTCTGCACAGCTAAGGAGAGAGTCAGCCAAGTGAAAAGGCAAACACAGAATGGGAAAGATATTTGCCAACCATATATCTGATAAAGGGCTCATACTCGGGATATATATATATGGCATTTAAGGTCTTTAGGCATTTTAGGATATATATATATATATATCCATCCATCTATATATATAGATGGATGGATGGATGGATGGTTGTATACATGTTTCCATATAAATGGAAGCTCTACAACTTGGTTGCAAAGCAAACAGAAAACTTACCCTCTTAGAAAATAGGCAAAGGATCTGAGTAGACATTTCATCAAAAAAATATATAAATGGCAGACATGTATGGAAAAGGTGTTCGACGTCACTAATTTTCAGGAAAATGCCATTCAAAACTAAAAGATATTGCCTTACATCTGTTAGGATGGCTATAAGCAAACAAACAAGAGATAACAAGTATTGGTGAGGATGTGAAGAGGGAACGCTTGCCCACTGTTGATGGCAATGTAAATGAGTACAGTCACTATGGAAAGTAATGATGTTTCCTCAAAAAATTAAAAATGAAATTAGCAAATGACCCTGTAATGCCATTTCAATGATATAACTGAAAGATATGGAATCACTATCTCAAAGTCTTATCTATATGCCCATTGTCGTATTATTCACAATAACCAAAACATAGAACTTAGATGTCTCTCAACAGGTGTATGGATTTTTTTTAATGTGGCAGATATATGTAACGGGCAGTATTAAGCCTTTAAAAGGAAAGAAATACTGCCATCAACCACAACATGGGTGAACCTGGAGGGCATTGTGCTAAGTGAAAGAGGCACACACATGGAAGAACAAGGTCTGCATGATTTCACATCTATCAGAAACCCAAAATATCAAACTCAAGAGAAGCAGCGTGTAGAATAGTAATTACCAGGAGCTGGGGAGAGATGGAAATAGAGAAATGATGGTCAAAGTGCATGAAGTTGCAGCTACACAAGATGATGAAGCTCTGGAGAGCCACTCTACAACACAATGGTTACAATTAACGTGTACTGTTTACTTAACATTTTGTTAGTGGTGTTTTTATCACAAAATAAAAAAGAGCAGAAGGATCCTTTTAGAGATGATGGCTATGTTTATGCCATTAATTATAGTGGTTTCAGGAGCACATACTTATCTCCAAACTCATTGACTTCTATGATAAATTACAGCTTTGTGTATGTTGATCATAAGACAATAGAGAGATTTTTTTAAAGGAACAAAAAGAAGTAAAAAAAGAAATAAGAAGGTGCAAGCTAGAGACAGTATAGAGTCCATCAACTGATGTCAGAGTACAAATCACAGACTAACTGCTGGGGATCCTATAGCACCTTCCACCAAGAAACTTTCCTGAATTTCCCTTATATTCCTATAATAATCCCACTTACCTTGTGGTAGTAAATGAGTACCTCTTAAAATCCAGTGTGATATAGACTGAATGATGTTCCCCACCCCTGTGACCACATTTGGAGATGGGACCTGTGAGGAAGTAATTGAGGTTAAATGAGGTCATGGAGTGATGCCCTCACCTGCTGGGACTTGGCATCCTTAAAAGGCAAGGAAGATGCTCCAGAGTTTGCTCTCTCTTCGAGCACACATAAAGAGGTGCCCTCTACAAGCCAAGGCAGAGGCCCACCAGCACCCCCTGGCCATCACCTTGATCTTTGACTTTCCAGCATCCAGTACCATTGGAGAAGAAATGTCTGTTGGTTAAGCCTCCCTGTCTGTGGTGTTTTGCAAGCCCAAAGGAGACAAAGACACCAAGTGTATCTCGTTTTGTGACTTTCAATTGCACATATTAGCTGGGACTCTGCTAATACCAATGGACCACAAAGGTCTTAATGGAAGCAGCTTTTATTGGCCCAATAAAGAGTAATTCACCATCAGGATATTAGCAGATGTCCTGTAAATCCTGCTAAGTGTGAGAGATCAGAGAGATTATTGGAGCTAGTTTAAACATTTCCCATGAACTTTCTTCAGGGTAATTCATTCATTCATTCAACAATGAGCAACTACCATGTAGCAGATATTGTAACAGGCCCCAGACAAGCAAGGGTAAGACACAATAAGTCCTCCTCTTAGGAGCTGACTTTCTAGTGCAGAGAGAGAAGATAAACCCAAAAATCCCAAGGTGAAATTAAAAATAATAAGATCTTTGAAGGAAACAAGATGGGGGGAGGAGGGCTACTTTTGATTGGATGGTCAGGGAAGGTTTTTAAAAGGAAGTGACACTGGATTGGAGACCTAAGACACTAGCAGAGGTCAGTCACAAAAAGACCATTTCGGAATTTCTGATAGGGGTGCAAATGCAAATGCCCTGAGAAATGGTGTCCTATAAGAGCCTTTTCAGCCAAAAGCTAGAATTATCACTGGGTTTGAAGGCAGGAGTGGCTACTCAACAACTATTTGTTGCTTGAATAGAAGAACTATGTGTTTAGCCGGTCCTATGCCTACCTCAAACATGCCATCCATCACCCTCAAACTGATGTAGGTATACCAGAAGTCCCTAGAGTATCATAACAGGCTGGTTCTATAAATGTGGATGTGGATCCGTCACCACCTCTTGGCACTATCAATGGCTGTGGAGGAGCTACTGTTTGTGTAAGGAGAGGGCAACATTTATCTACTTGAATGCCATTTATTCAGTCCTTGTAATGTTACCCAACCTTGTTACTCAAAGTGTGATCCTCAGCTCCAATGTATTGGCAGCCAAGGAACTGGTCAGGAAGGCAGAAAGTCACTAATCCCACCAGATATACAGACTCAGAATCTGTATTTAAACAGATTCACTGCACTACAAAATACTTGGTAGCCATCCTTTCCTTTCTTTCTTGGAAAAAAGGCATCAACTTATGCCAACTATGACCACACTATCTTCACCACACCATCATCTTTGACACACCAACTTCTTTCAATAGTTCCAGAGAGACACCATGACCACGTTGGCTGCAGAGCCAGGACTCAGGAGAAGGACTGGGACCTGAAAGGACATATCTATCAGACTTCAGTGGAAGAAAACCCAGAAATGTTTCATCTTGATTTTCTGTTCAGGTCATCCCCCAAATCAGAAAACAATAATCGATTCCAACCGCCACCCTCCCACTACCTAGGATGACCAAGACAGAACAGCCACATTGAGTCATGGTGCTGTGCTTTAATTGGAGTTGGGAAAATACTTTTTATAAGGTCTCCAAATGCCCCCTGAAAGGGTGGAAATGACCAGCATGGTCAAGATTGCTTTAGGGTTTCCAGGTCTTTAGGACCACAGTTCTGTCTTCCCAGGGGAGCTGGAGTGTGGCTACTTCTGGATCAGTGTTGTCTTTAGTGGGGAGGAGGCTCTGGAATTTGATTAGATACAGCTGGTGCAGCTAGGGATCATTTGCACAGAAAACCAGGGCTGTCTTGCCTACAAAGTCCTACATGGGAAAAGTGCAGGGTCCATTGAAATGGCTTCAGCGTTCACAGGTCAAATGAAAAGGCAAAGAGAAGAATATAATCTATAATTCAGGAGCCTGACAAGAGCAGGATAACGACATCAAAGTGGAAAGCACACCCACATACAGGATGGGGTCTGTTGTCTGAATGTCTTCAGGAAAATGATTATGATTATTTTGCACAGGAAGGAAAAATGTCTCCAAGAATCAATGAAAGACACCTCAGAAACATCCATAACCTGGCTTAAGAGACAGGACAGGAAGAGTCTGAGCATCTATTTTACTAGTCATTTAAAGGTGCTGACAGCACAATCTATCACTCTGGTGATTTTTCTGACTCTGAAAGCACCATCAACAGGCATCATCCTTCTGCCCAGATCCCTCAAACCCTCATCCTACACTGGTTAATTCTGCCCACTCTCCAGAAACAAATGGGGACATGAACCATCCGTCAAGTGCTCTGTAGAAGTTCAAAGTCACGCCCATCACTGCGTTGAGATGGGGTTCAAACGGAGGAAAACATAAATGTTATCCTACAAGACACAGGATTGAAAACCAAACCCTTAGCAATAAATAGAGATGCACACAAAGATTCATTTGAGAATCCTCTAGACCAGGGATCAGCTATAATTTTATGTCAAGGGCCAGAGAGTAAATATTTTAGACTTTGCCAATCATAAGGTCTCCGCAGCAACTATTCAACTCTGCCAGCACAGCATGGAATACAGAAGGAGATGGGTGTGTGTTGTTTCAATAAAACTTTATTGACAGAAATAAATGGTAGGCCAGATTTGGCCCACAGTTTTGCCAACCCCTGCTCTAGAAGAGTTTAGTCCCATCTTCTCATTTAGAGATGGGAAAAACAAGGTGAAAATGCAGTGGTGGGGGGGGGAGGTGATACCTTGTCCACAGCCATAGAAGACAAAGCTCCAGCTCAAAACCAAAACTGATGATTCCATCTTCTCAAGCTCTCTTTGCTATTATCATGTGGCTCCCTCCTCCCTTCTTTCCTACTTTCATTTCCATCTTTTCTCCGTCATTACATGGTTTTACTGGTGATAGCATATACCAACAAACATAGCCCCTGCTCTTGGGAATAGTTTCAGTGCTAGTTATAGAAATCCTTTCTAAAATAAGTTTATTAAAGAATAGGCACTAAGTGTGTGTTGGGTTGTAAATATTAATATTCTGAAAATCAGTACAATTAAATTACGAGAATGGTACTGACCTGAGATAGTATCCTTAATAATGCATCTCTTCTTTCATGGCTATAAATTATTTGTTGATTATTTTATAACTAATCATGGTTATTGAAGGTAGAATACATTAAATATAAATTAGATATGGGAAGAGGAGTTGTCCATTGTCCCATTCTTCAAAGGTCTCTACATCAGCAATCCGGTGTCTGCCCTTCTATTTGTCTCTATCTTTACATAGACATGGATATAGATGAGATGATGAATGTGTGGGTTATGGACAATTGGAGCATAACAAAATTAGAGGCCTTCTGTGCAAACCACTTTGCACAGGTGTAAATACCCTGCTTTCATTTAAAAAGCCTCTGCATTCTCATCATCCAACTTATTGTATGTTTTTGGAATACCATCTGCTCATGAGTTGCCACATGTCTGAGTTTCTCAAGAGCCCACATGGCCTAAGATGGCGTAGTACTGGTAGTAGTTGGGATATGGCAGGAAGACTTCCAGAGGTGCTCCTTATCTCATCACACATTAGGAAAAGTGAAGTAGCAGCCTACGCCTTGAATATATAATCATTTTAACAGATGTGTTATATCACTCACTTTCCAGGAATACTTTGATGGTTCAAAAATAAGTGTGTCATCTTTAAGAGAAGAAAATACAGATAAAGATCCAGACCAATGAACATCCGAAGATAAAAATTCCATGAGCAGGGTAATGTTTGGCATGAGCCACCAGGGAGTGGACGTTCTTCATTCAGCTTTATGAATCTGACAAGCTAATAAAACATGAGACTCTCTTAGACTGGGGGACTCAGGGTTCTTACATCAAAATCCCCATGAGTTTGGTGGTTCTCTCCTTTTCTTGGTGCCTCTTGTCCCATAAATCATCCATGATTTGACCCAATTCAAAATTTGACCCATTTTCTGAAACTGGCAAGAAGAGAGTTTAAAGATTTCTACCGATTAATTCCACCCATCCCTTTTTAAGCCCTGAATATACAAAGGTGTTCACTTGAGATTTTCTCATTTGAAAGCCAATGATGCCAACTCTGGATTACATAAGCAAAGCAGAATATTCTTGAAGGATTACTAGATAGCTCACAAACTGAAGAATAAACTCAAAAAAAGACAGGAATCAGGGTAAGGTGACCAGGAGCAAGAAACAACAATGACAGTCCTTTAGTCATATGGTCTGGATGAGTCAGCTTCATCCATTTTTAGTCCTTATATCACTCCACTCCATTACATACATCACTCTTCAATTTCCTGGTGAACCCAGCTGGTCTTCCTGGGACTCAAGCTCACCCCACACTAGGGGAAAATATTTGATTGACATGCCCATTTGGGCATGGGGAAGAGGGCGGTGGTTTCCCAAAAGCAAAACTGGAGTGGTGTTTCTGGAAAAGAGGGAATGAATGCTAAAGATCATGGCTATTGCCACTCTAAGCCATGTGCTAGAGCTCAAAGTTGAAGATTCCACCACCAGAAGATTCCACCACACATTCATGATTTGTTGTTCCTCAATCATCTGGATGGGGGGGGGGGGTGAGGGGGACTACATCTCTCAGCATCCCTCACAGCTAAGTATCCCCTAATTAAATTCTAAGTTCTGGTCAAATGGGGTGTAAAGTAAAAGCAGTTTTACTTTTTTGCTGACTGGAATAACGATAAGATAGCTTGAGCCACTGAAGCCATGATGGGAACATGAGGTAACTTTGGAAATGGAGGCATGTCTGGTAGAGTAGAATAGAAAGTTAGCCTTGGCCATCCACCACTGAACTTCTAAGAGAGAGAAATCAATACCTAGTATATTTACATAAGATTTGGGGGGGGAGGGGTTGGCTACAGTCAGTCTAGTCTTAAATAATACAGCATTCATAAGTAGTGACCACCAGTGGCGATTCAAAGCAATAACAATGGAAAATCGAGGAAGCCAAAATCTTGAGCTGTGTGGATGTGGAGACTCAGGAAATTCTTCACAGAGTAGAGTGTGTTTGGGTCAAAATTTGTGGGATAGAAAAGGGACAGGAATTCATAGTGTGTCCACCAGTTCAGTCAAAGAGAACAGTTTGTGGGAAGACAGACATTGTCACATTCATTCAAACATTCATTGACTGTAGTGACTGAAGTAGATTAGGAAACTAATAATAACCCTGAAAAGCAAATAGTTTGGATCAGATGCTGCAAGGTTTAGAACTCTAAGAGTCATAATTTTTGTCCTCTAAGCCTTAGCAAACATTTTCTGTAAAGATTCAGATTGCAAATATGTTAGGCTTGCTGAGCCACATTATGGTCTCTGTGACAACAATTTGACTCTTCTGTTATCAAAGACCAAAGCTGTCATGGACAATATGTAAATAAAGACCTCTGGTGATGTTTCAATAAAACTTTATTTATAAAAAAAATGTTTGGTTTGAGTTCTGCGATAGCCTAACAGTCCCCAAATTGTCTGTCTCCTAGAAAGCGACCATGCACATTGATCCAGTAAAGGCCCTGACAAGTCCTGCAGAAAGGAAAACTACTGGGTCCTACTTATCCTCCAGTATTTCCCTAACTTCTTTCATAAGGCACCTTCAGTTCCAAAGAAGAAACTTTGGAAAACCCATGCAAATTCTGGGGAACAGACTTTCCAAAATTCAGACTCTGGGAAAGATTCCACCCGTCCTCTGTGAAATGATCAAAGAAATGTTGATCCAGCGACTTTTTCAAAATGCAAAAATCTATTCGATTGACAAAGCTGTTCTTCATTTTGAAATTATGTCCCCTCCACTTTGATCTTGGGTTCTTTTTCTTTTTAGAAAATGACGGTTTTATGGTTTTAAAAGGAAGGTAACCATCATCCTCTCAAATTTACTTGTTAGGCAAAATAAAAGCCTGACAATTCAATGACAAGCCCCAGGCAATATTTTTGCTTTAATTTTTTATTGTGAAATATCACACACATACAGAGAAGAACACAAGATGTAGCTGTAACCACTGAATTATCATAAAATGATAACTCCATGACCATGATGTGACTCAAGAAACAAAATACTGCCAGCCACCCTAGGGTGGCCTCTCATCCTTTGTCACCACCTCTTTCCTCTCCAAAACAAGACACAACCCGATTTCAAACACAACTGTTCTGTTTTAAGTTTCCAAATGGAATTATACCTTACAGAGTCTTCTGAGACTGGATTATTCTGTTTCTTTCAGGGGTGGGGGGAGTATTTTGTTGTTATTGCTTTGGTCTTTGGGGACTTTGGTCCCAAAATGAATGTCAAAACT
Source organism: Uropsilus gracilis (assembly GCA_004024945.1). Classification (NCBI taxonomy): domain Eukaryota; kingdom Metazoa; phylum Chordata; class Mammalia; order Eulipotyphla; family Talpidae; genus Uropsilus; species Uropsilus gracilis. The sequence continues at coordinate 69,434 of PVHY01001576.1, read as the reverse complement.
TTTTCTGACATTCATCTATGTTGTTGCATTGATACAACAACAACTCATGAGTCACAGCATTGTGCTGCACAATGGACAATCTCACTGGTACCTAGTTTGGAGATAAGTGTGCTCTGGAAACATCTTAACCATACACCTTGTCATCGGAGTCATATGCCACTTGTGGGGATATACACATATGCACATACACTGAGGTATGGAATGACTGAGTCACAGACACCAATATATTTGACTTTCACTCATTTCATTGGATGTCCAACGATTATCTCATTCTATGACCACTGGCCAGTGGACAGTTGCTCCTTTCATTCTCAAAAGTGAACTGGCTTAGGCCATAAAAGTTTTGGACACCCTTCCATTGGGGGGGTCTCTCAAAGAGCTTATGCCAAACACTCACTAACTGTTAGAAGAGGTCTAGCTTCCCCACTTCCTCACCAATACTTTAGGTTGTCAGTCTTTTTAATTTGAGTCACTCTACTTGGGAGATGTAGTTTTCTTTTTAGGGTTTTAATTGGCATTTCTAAGATTAAGATTGACTATCTTTTTCCTACATCCAACATGAGAGCATTTGGTCATAAGGCCTTAGGGTGATGAAGCTAAGATGAGGTCATAGAGGTAGAACCCCATGATGGGATTAGCATCTCATAGGACAAGATCCATGCTCACTTTCTCATTCTCTCTCTCCCCTTCTTTCCCTCCCACACTCCCTCTCATCTCCATCTCTGTACCACATGAAAACCCAGCAAGAAGGCACAGGCCACAAAGCAGGTAAGAACTCCTATCAGGAGGTGAGTCAGTCAGCACCTTGATCTTGGACTTTTCCGTCTCTACAAGTGTGGGAAATAAATGTCATTGGAAAGGAAAGGTCTGAGCCCCTGTTTGTGATTGTATTGGGCATTTGGATATTCTCCTTTGAAAAGTATCTTGTCCTATCATTTTCTTACCCATTTAGGGTCATTCTTTACATAGTCTGTCTGAAGTCCTCTGTTGTGGGCATTGTAAATGTCTTTTCAAGTTCCATGAGTGACCTTTTCATACTTTTCCTGTGTTTTTATAAATTATTAACAATCTGAAGCCTGAGACTCATACGGGCATAAAAGTAAAAATTAAAAAAGATGGTGCTTGATTCCTCCACTTGCCTAGGCCAGCGCTGCCCACACAGAACTTTCTGTGATGATGTGGCATGGAGATTTGAGCTCGCTGAGTCTGAGTCACTGAATCTTTCATTCTAATTTAATTTAAAATACCACATGTGGTTCACAACTACTCTCCTGGGCAGCACAGTTTCAGAACCTGGCACATGATCTAGAACAGACAGCTTGATGAATGAATACATGTTCCAAGTGGATAAATGACTTGATGGAAATGGTCTTTCAAGAAGAGCAGTTACACGGAAGGATTGAAACTCCTGGGTGTGACCATAGTAGGTTCTGAACTTCCATCCCCATCCTTGCCCATTGCTGACCAAGCTCAATGCCATGTCCACATGGCTGCTTCCAAAACTCACACCTAGTGAAAACCCTTCACTGGGTTCACATCGTCCTTTATGTAGATGCTACATCATGTATAAGAGATGCCAGAGTTCCAATCTGCCTCATTTCCATCCATGACCTTCCTTTACTCCTTGATTCCACCTCCCCACAGGCATCAAGCTCCCTCCTCTCTCAATAAGTCCATTTTTCCTGCATTTCCCTTTCTTTCCCCTCCTTTCTGTCCCCCCACCCTCTTGACCTGTCAAACCCCCACCCTTCTCTATGAGGTAGCTAGTATTGCCATGACAAAGTGCCACATACCAACAGTAAAAGCTCAGTTCTGGAGCTACCTCACAGTCCTTATTGTGAAAAGCCCAAGTGTAGGGCATCAACATAGATTAAGAGCTATGCCTTAGATAACTTAGATAAAGGAACACCTTTATGTAGCTCATCCATCTCTGGCACACCAGAGATGGTTACTGGCAAGTTTCTTATCTGTGACAGCAGCCCCCTACCTCCTAAGAATGCCCCACTGAAGCAATCCTGGGTTTTTTTCCTCCCTGATTGCCCTCATTGTGATCAATCCTCTGCCAAGAATATATATGGACCCCAAGCCCACAATAAAGGTGGCATGGTTCTGTTCCCAAGTCCTGGTCTTTGAGCTAGGCTCAAAGATCGCTATCAATCTCTTCCATCATATTCCTCTTCTTTTCCCCACACACAGCTCCCAACACCCAAGATCAGGTGTGGCAAGACCATGCTCCTTCTGAAGGTACTAGGGAAGGTTCTGGTGCCTGCCTCTGCCCTGGCTTCTGGCATGCTTCTAGTCTTCAGTGTTTCTTGACTTGTAGGCATACCATGGCAATGTCTGCCTTCATGTTCAGGTGGCCTTTGCCTGCTGTTCCTGTCTGTCTCCAAACTTCCTGCTTTCCTGAGGACACAAGTCATTCTGGATCTTGAGACCCACCTGACTGTAGAATGGGCTCATCTGACCTTAAGTAATTACATCTAACACCTCTTCCAAATAAAGTCCACTTCTAAGGTGCTGGGGACTAAGACTTCCATGTAAATTGGGGGGGTGAGAACACAATACAACACTCTTTTTAAAAATTTTTCTTTTTTTTAATTTTAATTATTTTATTGAGGTGACATTGGCTTACAACACTGTATATGTTTTATAGGTAAAAGTTCACATCTCTTCAATTGTTTGTTACCCCCCCACACTCACTACCAAAGGACCAGTTACCCTCTATGATAGTCCATTTGTCATCCACAATACAACCCTTAACACCAACCTTTAAGTCTGAAATGGAATTGTCGCTCACACAGGACAGATCTCCCTGAGTTCCAAACCCCAATGAGCCCCCACTCTTGCTCACTCCTGTGCACACACCTGTGCTCACACCTGTGCTTTCCCTTTGTTGCACATCTCGGGGTAACAATTATTTGTTTAATGTCAGTCTTCCACCACCAAATTAAGTTCCATTGGGGCAGGGCTAGCATCTCCTATGACTGGCACACAGTAGAACCTCCATTCCTATTTATAATGAATGAAGTTGTCCCAAACTTACCACAAACAGGTATAAGTGTCAGAGGCAAACTGGGTTTGAATCCTACCTCCACTTCTTCTACATGAACAAACTTCTCCATGCCTCAGTTTCTCCCTTTGTAAGACAGGATTTCAAGTGAGTTAATACACATGGAAGATATGAACAGGGGGGGGTGAGGATCAGGGTGAGGAGGCAACAATGGTCATCATTGTAGCTCTTCAGGATGGGAGGGGTTCACTGATAATAGGTACCCCTACAAGCGTGCTTGAACAGAAAATGTGACTTCCGCTGAACAGCAAGTTCATTCTCTCATTTCACAAGGTCACCATGTTTGTTCTCCTTTCATTCCGACATTTTGTGTTTCTGGTGAGTGTGACCGTACTTCTCATTGGAATGCAATTTCATGCGGTTTGGGAAGAGCTGATGTTCCTTGAAACTTCCGCCCCGTGGCTCTCTCGAGATTTCTCAGAGATAGAAAAGGAGATTTGGCTCTGTTCAGAACCTGTTTGAACATTCGTTGCACATACTTCAAAAACCCAAGCCCTTTGGACTTCGCAGCCATTTACTCTTGGCAAAGAGCAGCTTCCTGCTTCTGCGAAGTGAAGCTTTCAAGCTTAGGGGAAAAGGCTTTTTGGACAACAAACAGCCCTTTAAAAACAATATTTTGATGAGTTAAGTGTAAATGAATCAGAAACACATGGATTAAGCTTCTCTTGATGTACACATGGGTTTAATAATTATTGGAGGTGGGGAAGAAAGAAATGGGGCTGGAAAAGCCGTGTCTTTTGGTTTTATCAAATCTAAAATGTTTGAGAAGTAATTCAAGACATTCCACACACCCCCAAATGTAGCCAGATTTTCCGATTCCACTTCCAAGGAGCCACACAGGATCTTTCTAGTAACGACTGAACGCTCCAAAGCGCCAGGTTTCCATGGCTTCTGATTGGCTGGGCAGAGAGCTATGATTTATGAGACCATTCAAAGATTTATATATTGCCATTATAACAAATTCCTTCCAAACAGAACGGTACCCAAATGCAGCTTTATAAATATCTTTCTTGTTAGAAGTCTCTCTCTATTCACAAAACTTTCCTTTACCTTTCCCCCAGCCCCCCTTAAGCCACAGATTCCCCCACGAGGTCTCAGGCCAATGAAGAGTGAGGGAATTAATTTCGCCTTGACTGAAAAGTGTTTCACTTTGGACTGAGTTTTAAATGACTTGGGTCTATAGAAGCTGCGGGTCATAAGAAGGTCATCGCCAAGAGGGCTCATAAGTTAGGTGAAGGGTGGAAGGGGTGGAATTTTATAAATGCTTATTACTTTCATAAACAGAAAAGCCAAGTTGTGTTTGTACCAAAATCGAACACTCAATACATCAGAGCACGACGTTTCCTAGAGGAACGTCCCCTAGGAGTTCGTGGGGCTTCTGTCTTCCCCCAGCTCAATGACATCATCAATATTGATTCTGCAGGACACCATTTACATGCCCTTCCCCCAAATTAAGTTTGCATGACTCTAAACTTTGAGGTATTCTGAATGACACAGCTTAATAGGGTAATGAGTGTGGGGGGGGAGGATTTCCTGCTTCTCTAATTCATTTTCCCATAGGTCTTGTTTCCTAGGACCGCTCACCAATCCTACCTACCATGGGAGACAGAGGTTATCAGGAAAAGAAAGAAAAGTGCAGTCTGCATGAGGTTTGTGGGCAACATATGACTGCAAGTTCGGAAGGGGAGAGTGGACGGCTTTGGCAAACAGACAAGTGGAAATGATCCATGAGTGCACTCCATGAGAGCCATCACTGTATTATTAGTCAGCTATGCCACGGCAATGCTGTGTGACAAGCTAGCCTGGAGTTCAGCAGATCATATGAATAGTCAGGGAGTCTCATGTTCACAAACAGGTGAACTGACTATAACCAACAAAGCAGAGTTAGTCTTCAGGCTCCAGATTTTGACTCTGGGTACAGGCTGGAGACAGGAGTCAGATTCATTGCAAGTGTCTTTCCTACTCTTGGCAAGAGTGACCTCCCGCATCATGAACTGCTTTACATGTCACATTCTGGAGCTCAGGTCTTCAACTCCTTCACAGAGACAACAATGTTCCTATAACACAGTGCTTATCATCTGCAATTCAGGACTTAAGTGCTGAAATGCCTAACTGATACACACATTTGGGGGTCTGAAAGGAGGAGTGGTCACCACACCTAGAGCAAGAGAGTGTGTCACAAGGATTTCGTACACGGAACTAATGGCCTCAGTCCAGAGACATAGCCAGTGCAACCCAGAGGATCAGGTGGCACTAAAATAAGAACAGCCAGCTCCCTCTCCTCTTACCTATCTCCTCCTGAGGGCATCATTGGTCAAACCCCATCAGAAAACAGAGGACAAGGGGATCCAGTATTACACTTCCAACTGGTCACCTGGGCTCACCTGTGCAGATCACCTGGGCAGAGACAGGTCAAGTGAGCTGGAGAGGAAAGCAGAAAAGATCTAGCACAAACAGATGTAAAGGAGCTAAATTCTCCACCTTGCTAGGACACGGATAAGCTGAAGACTCCAGGTAAGTCACTTACTTCTCTAGGCCTTACTTCCTCTTCTGCAAAAGAGGGTAATCTGATGCCCTCAGCTTGATGCACTCAGATCAGGCGGAGCCTGAAGTTCAAGGAATTTCATTCCCTGCTCCATGGTCAGCCCTTAGGAAGGATAAGATGCAAAGCATATGCTAATACATAATTAGAATAAATAATGACACTGAAATTCAATGTCTTCTCGAAGCCCACTGGGGTGACTTCATTGCCCTCACTGCCCGTTAATGGGGTGCATGTACAAAAAAGAAACCTTGAAGATGTAGCCATTTGATCGACCTGATCTATAGGCTGTCCATTTCATAAACTGAATCATGATGGTGGTAGTGAGGACCAGTGGTAGTCAGAACCAATATCCCCAGCTAAGAAGACCCACTCAAATCTGCTTAACCCAAAAGGGTGATTTCTGGGTACGCACCACCAAAACTTCCCTGTGAGTTCAGACCAGTTCAAAGAAACACCCAGATGCCCCCTAAACCCCATCTGTCTTAGATGGGCCTTGGGGACCATCTTTCACCTGGGGACCCCCCTAGCAGCCCTAAAGTTCCAGAAACTTCCCTTATTGGAATCATGTGGCCATGTGATTGCTCCCTGTTCTGAAGAAAGGGGGCTCCCTCAGAAAGGAAGGCAAGTCAGTCTTTGCCAGACACCCCACAAATACAATCTGATTGAACCAATTGGTTCAATCCCCATCCCTGAACTAGTGACTGGTTTGGGGGCAAGGGACACTTTACTCAGGCTGGGCCACAAGGCCATGGCCTGGGGGAGCACCAGACAAACCACATGGCGAAGAAGGAGAAATCCCTGTAGGGAAATGCAGGTAATGCCAGCGTCCTCACAACCCACCTCATACTCTGGCTGCATTTGGATAGTTTCCTAAACCCTGACAAATCAGGTTCCATTTCTGCTAGCAAGCTAGTTGGCCAGCACACATCACACAGACTGAAAGTCTTCTGGCTTGCAGACTTCCCACCATACCCACCCAGAGGATCGCAGGAGGGTCCAGTACCTTCTCCCTCCCCCCTCCATCTGCTTCCTTAGAAAACACTGGGCTATGACACTCCATATACAGCTTCTGTAGCAATCCGCTGCCTTCAAACTAGCTTTCCAGGCTCATTCTCTCCTCACCTTCAGGTCTGGGAATGATAAGCCATTTGCTAAAAGACCAGGTGTTTCTCACCTCCAGGACATGGTACATGTCAGCTCTTTTCCCTAGAACATCATGGTCTCTGCTCTGCCTTTGATGGGCTTTGATGGGCTTCCACTCCTCCATGGAGACCCGGCCCCAGGACTAGGCCCACCATTCCTGCAGGTGATGAATTGTCCTCACCTCCGGGATTTGTCTCTGCAAATTTAACTCCCCAGGACACTCGTGTCACCCTTAAGACTGCCCCTGTTGCTCATTATTTTATCTGTATTCTGCAAATCTAGCACAGACCCTTCCACATGGTGAGCAGTTCCAAGACAACTCCCACATTAGCAAAGGGGAAACATGGGTATTTGTCACTCATTCCATGCCAGACACTGTGACAGTTCCTGACTATAAAACATTCAGATGATGCAGACTGGCCAGCAAGACAGACTTACCCTGATCATCTCTGCATCCCTTCTCCCTAACCTCTATTACATGCCAAGCATCTGTCTGTGGCCAGAATGAAAACCCAGCCCCTCCGTCGGCTGCTCTGCTCTGGCCCAGTGAACATGCACTCAGCTGTCATTTGTCACAGGGCATTGTCACCAAACACCACTAAGCATCCTTGGAGCATACACACAGAGCAAGTTACAGAGCCACAGACCCTGCTGTCTCGGAGTCTGCGTTCAACTAATGACATCAAGTCTAGGCAAACAGGAACAAACAAACAAGCAGAGGAAGAGTCGTGAGCGTCACAGCAAAATGGGAATGGAAGGGACCATGCCTGGCGGCTCAGGGCACAGGGACAGAGAGTACCAGGAACCCGGGCCCGCTGTCCCACTTGGGTGGGAATAAGAGCATGAATCACCACCTTCCACCCACTCTGAGGAGCCATGCGATGAGGAGGAGGACAAGAGGTGAGCAAAGCGGATTGTCATCGCAGTCATAGCTGTCTGCGGGGTGCATGCTCTGCCTCCCCAGATGACCGTGCACCCACGGAGAGCTTAGTGTTGACACTCACTTTGAACAGATCCAAAACCTGGCCTCAGGAGTGCTAAGTCACTTACCTCGATGGCACAGCCTGTTGGAGAGAAACCTGGCTCTCAGGCTCGGATCTCACGCCTGCGTCTTGCCCAGGGCACCATGTGACCTAAGGCGTTAGGAAGGACCCCAAGCTCTGAGCCTCTTTTTCCAAGAAGGGATAAAAGCTGGGTCACTTGAATAAGAGGTCAAGAATCAGTGACTCTTTGACCTTCTGCGCGCACTTCACATGACCCTTCTCGTGCTCTGCGCATCCTCCTCGCTCACCCACGCTTCCGTCTTCCTTCTGGATGTTAGGAGGGCAGATACAAGCCAAGCTTCTAAGATCCCAAAGGGAAACCTCGACAATGTAAATACATCCTCTAAGTACGACAGCAGGGAGCCATTCACCTCCTGGTACTGGAGCCACTCACCTCCTGGTACTGGAGAGGCAAGGTGGATTTATTAGGGTCTGCAAGCAGAAAGGTCAAGGTGATGGGGCAGACTTGAAAAGAACATTGAGCTTTAGGGAAGACCCTGGGGTGAGCCTGGAGAAGGAGCCTGGTTATCAACATTCTGAGTTCTGTCTCTGCAGATGCAACCCCACATCTCCCACTGCTGCCCCCCAATAACTGAATCCAACCAAGTCAGTTGCAGTCCAGTCATGACAGTCTCCCAGCCTGAGAAGGGGAACATGGAGGACCAAGAGAAAAATAGCACATCCACTTGGCAAGTTCCATGCCCAGGAGGCAAAACCTGAAAGTTGTTGTCCCATATTCCCTTGCAGCTAAAACCTAAACATGTGACCCAGCTCAGCCAATTAGATGTGCTCATGTGTGACTTCCATTGGCCTGAATGGGGATGGCTCAGAATGCATCCTGACATTGTGGTGAATTGGCATCCAGTCTTGAGAGGGACCAGTAGCAAGGGGAATAGCTCAAACTGCGCAGATTTTAAATCTAATCTTTTTTATCCTGGAAATTTTGTGAACTTTCTAGTATCCTCAGCACAATCCTTTTCAACCTAAAGTAGCGACAATGCACTCCAGCTGACGCACCCCTCTATCTTCTCTGGCTCCCTGCTACTGTCAAAGCACTAAAATCAGGACCTGGGTCAAATCCAACTTATTACCCAAGCCTAAAAGCAAGCCTCTCCTTATTCCTGCCTTCCCCCCAAGTGCATTTCTATCCAGACACAAAGATGTCATCATACTTTTGATCTCCTCCGTGTCACCCCCTATCTGCGTTATATCACCATTTCTCTTCTTCTTAAACTCACACATCCAGGCTTTGCGAACGCAGTAAAAAGTCACCTCCTCCATGAAGCTTTCTTGTACTACCTCTAGGAAGATTTTGTGATCCTCTCTCTGTGCTCCCTTAGTGCTGGCTTACACTGAAGCTTTTTACACTTTTGTGAGTTCAAGTGTCAATCTGTTCTCCCCCAAACCCCCGAGGGTCAGGGGACAGGGTCTCTGTTAGTTTCTTACGGCCATCATAAAAACAAATTACAAAACAACGCATCAGATTGCAACCACAAATACGTTTGTTTCATAGCTGTAAAGGCCAGAAGTCAGAAATCAAGATGTCGGTAGGGTTGGTTCCTGGAGGCCGTGAGAGAATCTGCCCAGGTTTCTTCCAGCCATCCCTGGTATCCTTGGCTTATGGCTGCCTCCCTCCAATCCCTGCCACCATCCCTGCCACACACCCTTCTCCCCAAGTGTCTGCCTCAAATCTCCTTCCTTTCCCTGATAAGGGTACCTCATTGGGGTTAGTCCCAACCGAAATCCGGGATGATCTCATCTTGAGATTATGTCACAAAGACCTTGTCTCCAAATAAGATCATGGTCACAGGTACTGGGGATAAGGTCTTGGACTTGTCTTTTGAGGAGAAGGATATGATTCAATACCCATTGGACATATGGAACTGTGAGGTCTGAAACAAGAGACTCAAACATTTGAGCTGAGTAATAACCATAGCTCTTTAGTTCACTGTGGCAGCCCAGCATGGAGAACCCTCCCTAACACATAGTAGGTGCTCAATAAATGCCTGTGGATGGGGAAAATGAGAGCAAACAGCATGCGAAGAAGACATCTCTGTGGTGGGTCGAGGATCAAGGCTTCCGGCAATGTCCCTTTCCTTCTTCCATTCCTTTTGCTCCTTTCACCACCTGGGGAAACAACTTCATGCCTGTGGGCACCTGTCTGGAAGTACACAACTCCTCCTCCAGTTCTCCCACCCCACCTCCAGACCACTCAGCCCCGCCCCCACCCACCTAACTCGGCCCCAGTCAAGCCCTACCATGCCCCCAACCCCGTCCCTGCCCCACCCCCTCCAACCCCAGGGTCCATTTTTTTTCTCCAACACATCCAGGCAAGCAGGATTGAGACAAAGCCCCCTTTCATTCTTTGGCATTTAAATTTACCTTTCGTTTTTTTAAACTTTATGGAGGTATAATTGACAAATGGCACGAGCATTTACCTAAGGAGCACGAAATGGTGTTTTGATATATGTATATACTGTGAAATAACCGCAAGCAGGCTAATTAAGGTATCATTCCCTCACACAGCTACCAGGCCCTTTTTCTTTCTTGCGGTGAGAACAGTGCCGACTTGTTTCCTCTGGCCACACAGCAGCTCTCTAGAACGTACTCGTCTTGCATAACCGAGAATCTGGAAGAGGAGGAAATACTTGCCAGGACCTAATAAGGCATTCCTATCCAAAATACACGAAGAATCTGTAGACAGTAGTAGAAAATAGCAAAAAAAAAGCCGGGCATGGTGGCACGTGCCTGTAAGCTTCAACCTATGAAGTGGCTGGGACTAGGGATCGCAGCTCGAGTCCCGCTTGCTGCAACAGAGCAAGACCCCCCAAAACATAGCTGGGTGTTGTGGCACGTGCCTGTAATCCCAGCTATCTGGGAAGCTGAGGCTGGGGATGGCTTGAGTCTGTGGAACCCCAGGCAACGTGAGCCTGCGGTTCCAGGGGCAAAAATAGCAAGACCTAGTCTCAAAAAAAAAAAAAAGAAAAGAAAAGAAAAGAAAAATAGCAAAAACAAAAAAATCAACACAACTGAAAAGTGGATTTTTCACCGAAAAGTCAAGAAAGTGGCCTTCAGGTCTGTGAGAAGGTGTCACTCAGGATCAGGGAGACGGAGGGCGAAAGCTTCCTGGAAATCCTCTTAGGAACATTATTCTTCCTCAGGTCAGTGCCGGCCACCCCAGGCAGGGCCAGGGCAGCGCCAGGCCAGGGCAATAAGCTCCCATAAATCCCCCGACCCTGATACGCCCCTTACACGCTTATCTTCGGGAAATGTGAGTTGGCTCAGCGTGTATAGCTGGGGAGGTGGGGAGTCAGGTCGTGCCACCCCCACCCCCACCCCTGCAAGGTGTCCTGGCCCACAGTGATGACACAGGCCACAGGCAAGTCACCCCGGCTCTTGTCTCCTCTGTGCCCAAGACCTCCATCCTCACCCTGGCCCCCCTGCGCCCTGCCCCCGTGGCTGCCCCCCACCCTCTGATTCGTTTCAGATGTGTGAATCTGACATGAAAGCTCCGATTTCAAAGCCCCCTGGACGCAGCTTCTGGCCTCTCGCCCCGGGCTCCACTTGGGAAAGTGCATGGACGGATGGCTCCATCACAGTCCCAGGCGCCATCTTCCCGGGCCTCGGCCTCTCTGACAGAAAGGGCACTGGAGCCCCCTGGGCCCGAGCCGGGCAAGCAGGAGAAAGCTGGGGGAAAGCTTAAGGGGCTGACCCGGAGGGGGCAGTCACCAGGCTCAAATGACCACGCAGGGCGGGCGGGCGCGGCTCCCTGAACCCTGGCCACGGGGGCAGCCTTCCCGCAGCTGCGGTCTCACAGGGCAGCCGCGGCGCATCAGGGACAACGTCAAAAGAACGTCTTAGATCCTCCTGCCTGGCCCGAGCTCTGAGGACCCCAAGCCAGCGGGCCAGAGGTTGGGGGTCAGCTGCCGGTCCGGAGTTTGTTCTCCACGTTCCTGAGGTGTCTCTGCGCTCTCGGCTGCTGCCAACAAGCTCCAGGCAGAACACACACCTGTTGGCGCTGGTCTTTGGGGATCCTGAGCCTGGGTCCGACTCTGAGAGAGACTCTGCCCTCGCCAGCTCTCACGAGGCAGCAGTCAGGGAGCTGTCAGAGGCGGGGGCTCCTCTGAAAGCACCTCTGAAGGGGGGAACTTGCTCCCCAAGTTCCGTTGTCACTGGCACCACCCAGTTTCTTGCACGCTGTAAGACTGGCAGGTTCCGTTCCTCGCTGGCCTTGACTGGAGGTCACACGGCCTCCCTCGGCGGCTGCTTCAAGGGGAAGAGGCTACTAGCAAGACGGTAGCGATGCCCTCCTGGAACGTATCCCAGGACGGTCACCTTCCCTTTCGCCATCCTGGACAGAAACAAGTCAGAGCCCCTCCCCCACCCGTGGAGAGGGGGGGGTCCAGCCCCCTCAGGAGCAGATCTCTTGCGGGTCATCTTAGCATCTGTCTACACAGGAACATTCATGTGCAGTGAGTCTTGAGAATCTTAATTCAGGGCTGATCCCTGAAGCCAAACCCAGATGCCTCAAGATTTGACCAATTTCCAGGGACTCTGTTACAATACACTTAGGTGGGTGCCTGAGACTCTGCATTTCTTTTGTGTGTGGGAAGAAAACAAGTTACGTAGATAGGTATACATATCACACTACCATAATTGCAAAGTTATAAACCATGCAAAATAATATACTATTTACCAATGTGTGATTTAAAAGCTTCAAATACCACAGAAATGATAAACATCAAATCCACTGTACTGATTATTTTATTTCTGGGAATGTATAATGGGGAATAGGAGAGAAGAGATGTCCAGAGAGAACGTCAACTATCTCTGTGATGGCTGTTTTTTTTCTCATTTAATTTTGCATATATGTGTGTATTTATATTTATATTACATTATTGTGTAGCCCGGGGCTCTCCCACTTCCCTAAGACTCTGCATTTCTTAGAAAGTTGAGGTGATGTTGATGCTTCTGGGCCTCGGGTATGTTGGGGGGGGAGACAGGAGGAGGCAAGGAATGTCATGGAATCAAAGAGATTGTTTGAGGTCCAATTGCCCCCCCCTTCTTTAGCACCAGGAGTGAGAACACCCCCGAAGGTTGTGGGGCACAGAGCTCAGTCTACCAGCACCAGGGATCACCCAGCATCTCACGCCTCCAACTGCAGTCAGCAGGGTGGCTACGGCTCCAGCCGTGTTTGTTTTTCGAGATTTCTCTCTATGCATCTGATGACTGAGTGCAGGAAATCGATGGATCACAGAAGGCAGTGCAGGGACGCTACCGAGACATAATTATTACTGTCACCCCATGATAAGCTTCAAAGGCGAAGGGACTTGGAAACAGAGGCAACAAGCCCAACACAGACCCTTTCAACTATGCGAAGCAAAATAACCCCGAAGGAGAAAGACAAATAGCATATGGCTCCGCTCACATGTGGAGTCGAGAGAAGCAAAACAAAGGATCAGACAACACCCACTAGTGACAAACCCTGGAATCTGATGGAAAACTGAGGCTGAGAGAACACCAGGGCCATGGGTGGGGGGTCAGGGATGCCTGGGTGTGGGTGTGTTGTGGTAACAGACACCCAAGAGGTGGGGTTCTATATTTCTGGATGGTGTCATGTTGTAAACCAATGTTACCTTAATAAAAAATAATAATATTTTTTGAGTCTAGGTCTCGCTATGTTGCCCGGGGTAGTCCGGGTGCCGCAGAGTCAAGCGATCCCCAGCCTCAGCCTCCCAGGTAGCTGGGATTACAGGCGCCCGCCACCACACCCGGCTGTTTTTTCGAGACTAGGTCTCACTATGTTGGCTGGGGTCATCTTGAACCTGCAAACTCAAGCCATCCCAGGCCTCTTGCCTCCCAGAGTTTGGACTACAGGTGTGCGCCACCACATCCAGCTAATAAAAAATAATTGTTAAAAAATCATAAACTCTAAGTGGTATATGTCCTCGATTTCCCCCCCAAAAATAACCTGTACCAAAAATATACTCCCAAATAGGTATTAAAGCTGATGGGGTGTTTTTGTCTCCAAAAGACATTATTAACAATGATGTGTATTGTTATTGCAAGAATTTCTTGTTTCCCTGCCTCCACCTTTGTGCCACAAATCCTCGGCACATCCACCAAGAGCAGACCTCATGAAACTAAGTTCCTCTTTGGTACAAAATCTTCCCTCAGCTCTGGTCTCACACAGAGACAATCTCAGTCCTTGCCACAGTCTCTACACGACTAGACTCCCCATCCCCCTCCTGACTTCATTTTCTAACCTTTGTCCCCTTATTCAGTCTGCTCTGGAGTGTGGGTCTCCCAGCTAGTCTGACACTGCCAGGTCCTACCTGCCCCAGGACCTTTGCACATGCAGTTCCTCCCTGCAACACCCCAGCTCTAATATTTGCCTGTCTCTCCCCAAATATCATCTTACCAGTGAGGGCTCCTATAATAGCTTTCTTTTTTTGTTTGTTTGTTTTGTTTTGAGAGTAGGTCTCATTATTTTTGCTGGTGGAACCGCAGGCTCTCGTTGCCCGGGGTACCACGGACTCAAGCAATCCCCAGCCTCAGCTTCCCAGGTAGCTGGGATTACAGGCACGCACCACCATGCCCAGCTATTTTTTTGGAACTAGGTCTCGCTACGGGCCCCAGGTGGGACTCGAACCGCGATCCCTAGCCCCGGCCGCTTCATAGGCTGAAGCTTACAGGCACAAGCCACCGTGCCCGACCCTACAACTGCTTTCATTACCACTTTTCCACTTGACTTCCCAAACCAGAACCTGCACCCCTATTTGCCCCCCCCCCAAAATGTCCTCTTCACCCTGTGTCCTCCATATGGAAACAGTGCCTGGGCAAAAGTTGGCACTCAAATATCTCCTGAAGGAAACCTATCAGGAAATATGATAAGGATGACCTTTGAAAAAATTCCTCTCCGTAGCAGCTAAGTAAAAATTCCTATGACTGCAACTCCAGACAAGGAAGCCGGATCAGAGGGATCAGGTGACTCTTCTCCCAAGCTTAGAAGTAGCGCAGCTGGTGTTTCACCCCAGCCCTAGTGGCTTCACGGCCTGGGCCTTCCCACGACTCCACTCAACCCTCAGGAGGTCAGACGTTTCCAAGCCAGCGTCCGAGCTCTATCCAGGGACCCTGGAAGGACTGATGCTCCCTGGAACCTGGGCTCTGTCTTCAAGACACCCTCAACCACCCTGAGCTCTGGGGAATATACAACACCCACACTGCGCACCGCTGCTGCTATGTAAGCACTTTGGAACCATGAACCAGAGAAACGAATGAAGATGTTTTTCATATCTTCAAACGGAGAACTTTTTTTTCTGGGAATGTCACCCCTCACCATCACTGACCTGGACGAAGCCCTCAGTGAAACAGTCCCTAAATTATTTTTTTACAAAGGTTGGTCTAAACTGACCTAATTTATAGCACTCACCACTTTAAAAGCATGACGAGATAACTTCCAGAAAACGGTAGCATTGCCTCCCAATTCCTCTTCACACCAGCCTCAGCAATGACTTGAATGACAGGGAGACAGGAAAGACCTAACTTCATATCTTATCTCTGCCACCTACCAGCTGTGCAACTTTACACAACTGACTTAACTTCTCTGTGCCTCGTTCACAGAATGAGATGAATTCTCATCTCATAGAAATATTGGGAAAATGTAAGATGAGGATCTGTGTTAAGTAGTTGGCACATACAAGGATCCACAAATGCTAAGGACTCATTTGTCCCTCAGCTACAACCAGCACCCTGTTCCCAAGCACTCACCGTGGGTATGTCTTCTACCAAAGTCCTCTCATGCCATTCTTGCAGCCACTCAAGTAACCTGGCTCCAAAGAGCTCCTTGCCCCCAAAACACTTTCTACATAGAGGTGGGATCAGCTCATTTCTACATGCAATCAAACTGAAAACTAGTCAGTATTTTATAGCGCTAAGTCTTTGCCGTTCAGTGTGCATTGAGTACTCAGCACACACCTCAACTTGCGCTGCCCACACTTCCAGACCTCTAGCCACATGTAGCCAGCAGCTGCTACATTGGACAGCACAGCTTGTCTCTAGGGGCAGACTTCCTTGAGTGACTAGCATGTGAGATCAGATGCTTTTCTTTCCGGCAAGTTGTTCCCTCCATCTGGAAAGTTCCCACCTTCTATCATCAGCTAGAGGTCCTGTATATCCACATACAACCACAGGGGGGCAGAGACCCTACCGGATCCGCATCTCCACTAGGAGGAAACAGCAAGGAGACATGAGGTTCAGCCTGCAGAAAGGCTTCCCTGCCTTGCACTCTGTATCTTTTCTAGTAGCTATCCTTTCTTTCTGGCTTAGTGCTAAGTGAAGAGCACCATCACCTTGAGTATAAGTACTTGAGCACACACTATGGAGTGGTGGGGACTGCGGCAAAACAGGAGTCACGTGGCCCATCTGAAAGGACTGTTTCTTCTCACCTTCTGTCAGTTGCTACCAATCAGGATGTGACATCAGTAGGGCTTGATTCTACACTTTTTAAAATTCATGGTCCAACTGAGAACATTACATGAATTCTTCTGATATGCAGTCCCAGCTCAACGGACTGTTTTCACACTCATGTTTTTCAGAACAGTTTTGAAATTTACAGTAACACTGAACACAAGGAACAGATTCCTATACAACCCACAGGCCTGCACTTGCACTCCCCCATTACCACCATCTTCCACCAGAAAAGATGTTTGTCACAGTCCGTAAAGCTCATCACCAGCATCTGCACTTTGCATTACAGGCCGCCTTTGCTGTTGTCCATTCGGTGGGTCTGGACAACAGAACAATTTCAACATCCCCAAAGTCACCTGTGCTCAACCCTCCCTTCACTTCCCTGGCCTGACCATCACTGTTCTTCCTGCTGCCTCCTTACTGCTGCCTTTTCCAGAGCGCCACAAAGTGGGAATCACACCATCTGTAGACTTTCAAGTTGGCTTCCTTCACTCAGCGCTGTGTACTTAAGGCTTCCACTGGTCATCCATGAGTCGAATGTACTCAGTGCACGCAGACCAGGCTGGGTTCCAAGCAGGAGGCTGTGGTTTTTGTGGCTGCTGTGACTGTTATGGGCTATTCATAGCCACTGGGGCATCCAAACAGATAATATTTTCAGAGTATGAGGCTCCTGCCATGTTTATTTTATTGTTGTTGTTGATGCTATTGTTTTGAGGTTTGGTTTTTGTTTGTTTTTAAATAGTTTGTTAATTTTTTAAGTGTTTTAGGTTTGCAGGAAAATGATGCTAACGGTACAGGGACTACCAAAGACCCCTCTCCCCACCATGATCTACCCTGTTATTAACATACCAGCATCCCTGGGGTCCCCAGGACAGCAGATGGGCTTGTGCTGATAAGCTGTTTCTGCGGAAGTCCATGGCTTCCACTTCGGTAGCCATTTGGGGGCTTGATGACATGCGATAACGTGCACCCCCATAAGGACCACAAGCAGCATCACTACCTTGTGTTCCAGTCTCTCCTCCTGCATCCACTGCCCCCCAGAGGCACCTCCCATCACAGCCCTGCCTTTTCCAACATGTCCCATCATCAGAGTCACACAAGGAGCCTGTGAACGGTGGCTGCTTCCACTTAGAAATGCCATCTGGGTCTCTGCGTCTTTCCACCCCTAGGGAGCGTGTCTCCCTGCTGTTGGGGAACAGTTGACCGTGAGGATGGCTGAGGAGTTGCCCGCAACAAAGGGCCTCTCCGTGGTGCTGCTGCTGTTCTCTATTCGAGACTAGCTTCCTCAGGCTGCTTGGGCTGCTATCCCAACACGCCTTAGACGGGGCGTTGAAACAGCAGGAATTTAGTTCTTGGAGTTCTAGACACTGGAAGTCCAAGATCAAGGACTGACTCATTCCCTGAGGGCACTGGACACTGTCCCTAAGGATGGGAGAGAGACTCTGTGTCTCTTCCTCATCCTAAAGGGTGCTGGTCCCCACACTCATCGCCTCACCAGCATCTTACATGCCCCTAAGTGCTGTCATGGTGATGTAGGGTGGTGATGCAGTTGAAAATTGAATAGGCACCAAAATGCCCTGGTGGATAGGGTCTGAGAGAACCAAGAGAGAAAATGGGGAAAGGGAAGAGAGGGTGGAGATGAAGGGAAAGAGAGAGGGTGGGCTGAGTGAACAGGCCCACATGGCCTGGCCAGGGGAAACCCCTAAGACAGACTTGGTGGTAGTAAGGAGCCATGGTGACCGGCAGAAGAGTAGCCGGTGTGGAGAGTGTGGCACCGCAGCAAGGTGGCATAGTGAGCTAGTGGTACCTGGAGATGGCCAGGGATTTGGAGAGTTGATTTGTGCATCTGCAATTGTGGAAAAAGTTTGAAGAGCCTTGGAAAAGCAGAGCAGCTCGGAACACTGGAGAAAAAGCGAAGAGAAGATGCTGGAGAAAGACTGGACTTTGCAGAGTGCCTGCCTCAGGTTTGAAGGGGCAAAGGGCGCCATCTTGGACATGTGTCTTTGGGACCTTTGGGACTGAAAATAGTGACTGGAGAGAGATAACTGCCACTTGTGGCTGTGACTTTTCATTTTCCCAGTTATTTTTCCTTGCTAATAAATGCTATTCTTTGAACTGCATTTGAATGGCAATGCTCTGCGTGGGTGATGTGGACCTGTGTTTGGTTTGTTAGTTAGCGGCTTTTGCCCCTTTTCATCTGGATATCAATAGAGGGGGTTAGGGTTTCTGTGTAAATCTGGAAGAGACCTCATATCCACAGGTACCATCTAGCCCCATCTCCTGGGGCCAGGGCCAGGCTGCCTCTGCAGGCACAGATCTGGTAGTTATGTATGGAGCGTAAAAGGTGAACTGGGTCAAGTTTCCCCTTTGCCTCCTCCAACTCCAATCTCTTAGACCCCACTGATGTTTCAGTTTCTATGCTTCTCAGATCTTCTCTGTGCACTTGAATGCACACACCCTAATTTCAATGTTTCAATATCCTGAAAAGATGGTATATTTTTCCTTTCCTAAGTCATAGATTGTTTAAACAGATATTTTGAGAAGGAAAAATATGATGAGACTGAACCACAGGAAGCGTATTGATAACAAAAGGGATCGAGAGATAGGATTTACCAAATACAAATTCAGGACTATGACATATGGTATCTCAAGTAAATTTCTTGCCCTTTATGAGCCAAAGAATAAGCATTCTTTAAAAATTAAAGGAAGAAACAATGACAAGTGGAATGATGTTTGATGTTTCTTCTACATGCAGGAAAATCCTCAAAATCCTAGCTATTTTCTGTAATAAACCTAGTTATTACATAACATAAACAACTGACACTTTTCTGTACAGACAATATAGTTCTTAAGTGATTTTTAGAGCCCTTGACATTTTAATAAACCCCCATCATCCATCAGCACGCAACACTGAGTGACCACTGATAATGAAAAGGCTATCAGAGGTGGGTATATTCTCAAGCAGATCAAATTATCTGCTGGATATTTTCACTCTTTCCCATTTCTCACTTTCAATTCAAATTCAAAGATTCATCTACCTTTACATACCATATATTTTATTAAAATTTCTGTCATTGATTCCATTTTTTCTGTGACTATCACTTTTTAAAATGATATAAAATGTCTTCATTCAAAAAATAGTATTTTTAAGACCTCAGTACTTCTAAAATACCGTTTCTCTTAAAAACATGCCTTAATGATCTACCTCAATTAGCCCATTCAGATCCATCTTGTCGTTTTGCACAGTTGAATAGCACTCCTTGTTATGAACAGACCAACATGTCGTTCATCACTGTGCTAAGAATTTGTGTGTGTTAAGACCTTTTAACTTCAGTTACCTCTTTGTCTTCATTCCCTCATTCTTTCTCCCCCATTCATGTCCTATATTCTACTGGCCTCCTTGCTATTCCTCAAGTCCACCTAGGTGCTTTTGCACTGCTACTCTCTTCCTGACAGCTTGCCCCCAAGAGTCTGGCATATTCAAGTGTTACTTTGTCAGTGAGGCTTCCCTGGCTAAAAGCCCAAGCCACCCCTACCTTAACCCTTAATATGCTCCTTCTGTCCTTTTTCCTCCTAAATACTCAACACCAGCTCCTCTCTGTCTCTCCCTCCCTTTACCAGAACATCTCTGACCCACTAGGGCAGCAATGTTATCTATTTTAGTCCTTGCTATGTCCCCAGTGTCAAAATCAGCATCTGACATTGCAGGCACACGAATGAATGAATGAGGGCTGTATAATTAACAACCTCTTTATGCCAGTCTTACAGAAGAGGAAACAGAGGAACAAAGAGGCAATGCACAAAGACCAAATGCAATTATACCATCACGGAAAACTGCAGACTCCATAGGCTGCTGCTATGCTTCATGGCAAAAAACATTGATTGACCATTGACAATAAGCTTAGCTCCATATAGAGTCCGTTTGGGTAACAATTCAGCTCCGACCCTCACGCAACTTACAGTTTAGCGAATGAACCAGGTTAGAAAGATGACAACGACAATGGTAAAACTACTTTATCATGGTGCACAGGAATAAGACTTGGGGCTCAGAACGGCTCCCCAGAGGAGGTGACCTTGCAGGAAGGAGGAACTTTTGGGGGGAAGAAAGAAGTGTACAAAGACTGGAGGTTGAGAAGAGAGTAGTAACGTCCAGTCATGCGCCACTTGCCCTCCCAGCCAATGAGGATCTTAGAAGCCAATGACCCCTCAGGCTCGACCACACAGCCTCCCTCGGGTGCTGCAGTCAACGCCTCCCAGTCTGAGCTGCATTGGGGAGAGTTGGAGCCATTTTGCTGGTGCTTAAACTGTCCCTGATACTTCCCAATGCTGGGATTCCTTCTGCTTTAATCCAGGGAATTAGCTGCTGGCCCCACCAGCACCTTGCCGGGGATGGCTGGAGGGCAAAGGTCAAAGCATTAAGCAGGGCAGATTAATACCCAGCCGTAAATCCCAGAAGCAGCATTTAAGTGGCAGTCATATTTCACGTGGCTCGCTCAGCCATTGATCCGCACGTCTTCGGGCCGGTGTGTGCTGCGTCCTGGGCCACTGTGTTTACGAGCTGGCAGCGCCCCCCACACACTGCCCTTTGATCAGGGAAATCCAATACCTGAGGCCTGGGCTTTATGAGCAAGCAAGTCTAGATTAAGGGAATTAACCACAGTAGATCACAACTAATAAAATGAGGCTGGGGGCACCACCACAGCCCGGCCCTGGGCGACATGGGGGGATGACTGTCCAGGGTCCCACCCAGGGTGGCCATCGCATCCTCCAGGCCAGGGCTGTACTGTGCAGGGAGACTAACTGTGTGTGTGTGTGTGTGTGTGTGTGTGTGTGTGTGTGTGTTCATCTCAGCTCTCTACCCTTCTCCACTCTCTACCAGCCTTCCCCATGCCAACACAGACTGGGCATTTCCCAGGGAAGCAGGGGAGTCCCAGAAAAATCCATATATTCATTTCTCCCCCTTCAATTACTCATTTATCAGTGATGGAATGTGCTGGGTGCAGTTGGGGTTTGAGAAGGGATCCCCCAGAAGATAGGTGGAAGTTCTAACCCCCAGGACCTGTGACCCTATTTGGAAGGGGAGTCTTCGTAGATGTCATCAAGATGAACTAAAGTCCTCCTGGATTAGAGTAAGCCTTACACCTGGTGACTAGTAAGAAGAGACCCAGGATAGGGATGGCCAGGGAGAATGGCGTGAACATGGAGCAGAGATTGAAGGACACAGCCACATACCTAGACATGCCAGGGATGATCAGCAAGACAAAAACTGGGGAGGAGCTGGAGGCAGATCCTCCCTCTTGGCTCTGAGCAGGAAGCCATCTGCTACCAGCTTGGATTTAGAATGCTCGCCTCTTGGTCATTCTGCTATTTTAGATCACCCCATGGATGGCCGTTTGTTGCAGCAGCCGGAAGGAGCTCATACAGGCACCAGAGCTAAAAGCTTGAGTGAAGGAGAGTGAGCTGCTGCCTCCTTGACCATCAGAGGCCTGGGCAGCGCTCCAGATAAGACATGCAGAGTCTAAAGCAGCCATCAACGCAGGGACAGATGTGAGACACTTGAGGTAGCAGAGTAGACCACACTGAGTGGGGGTGATAACTGAGTAAGCAAACAGTTTCCTGTAAGGGTGCTGGTGTAGATGGTGGTTAATACTTAGCAAGATGACAAGAAAGAAGTGTCCAGGTTATTCATGGCCTATTTTTCAGTAACTGCTGTGCTAGGTGTTGGCTTAAGCTCCAGAGGTCAGGGAGGGGCGTCTGAGCTAAAAGTAAAATGTCAGGAGGACCTAACACAGCCCTGGAATGTCACCCACCCTTTGGTGACTGCCCTCTGCCCAAAGCATAAACCCAAGCTCAGTAACCCTGATGTACAGGGGCCTTTCGCACCAATCTCGTTTCACCTCCTCTCTCTCTCTCTCCATCCCTCCCTCTCTCCCTCCCTCTCTCTCTCATTCTCATTCTTGCTCTTGCTCTCCACCCACACCAAAAGGTAGCATTTTCTCCCTCACTGCTGGACCCTCTCTTTGGCTGGTCCCTCCACTTTCGGTAACATCCGCTTCCTTTCTTTGTCTCGCCAACTGCAATCTCCTTTATGCTTCGTCATAAACCTCACCTCCCCCTGGAAGCCTTCCATGACATCTCTAAGCCAGGAGCCCCTACTCTGTGTTCCTAAGGGACCTGAGTTTCTCTTTTGAAGAGGTGGCCCAAGGATGGAACAATAGGCTGTGAGAAATACTCAGAGAGAGACAACATTAGAAAAGAAAGTCAATATTTCTGCTCTCCTTCACACACACACACACACACAGTCCTTCCTATTCCAACTCCTATGTAAAAAATAATCAAGAACAAAAAGAGCTGTGTAGAAATATCTTCATGCAGTTTAGAGTAAAAGAAAAGAATTTCTTAAACGAAGCAAGAAATGTACAGAGCTGGCATGCTCTACATGACATTCCGTCAGAGCTCAGTATTCTCAGCACAGTGCCTCCCAGATTGTCCACTCTGTGCCTAAAACCATCCCCACAGAAAGGGCCGCTGACTGTACTCAAAACCCAAATGATGCAAAATAAGACCTCAATAAGATATCATGTCACACCCATGAGGATGACTACTATAAAAAGAAACAAATGAAAGAAAAAAGGGGAAAAGCAAATGTTCAAGAGGGTAGAGAAATGCAGGAACCTTCATGCATTGCTGCTGGTAGCACAGTAAAATAGTGCAGTCACTGTGCAAACACTATGGCAGTTTCGCAAGGAAGTAAACACAGAAACAGCATATGTTTTCATAATCCCACTCCTAGATAGAGACCCAAAGAATTGAAAGCAGGGACTCAAGTAGATATTTATACATCCAAGCCTCTAATAGTATTCACAATCGCCACAAAGTACAAACTCAAATGTTTTTTTCAAATGATGACTAAGTAAAATATGGCAGTGACATCTTGTGGAATACTCTACACCCTTCAAAAAGGAAGAACGTTCTAACTTTCTTCAATGTGAATACACCTTGAGTTCATGCTGCTAGGTGAAATGAGCCAAATCCACAAGGACAAATATTGTATGATTCCATTTAAAGGATTCAGCATAGTTGAATAGAAAGTAGTGCTGGTTGCCAGCGACTGAGCAAGATGGGGGAAGGAGTTAGTGTTTCAGGGGTATGGAGTTTCATGTCAGCATAGTAAAAAGGTTCTGGAGATGGATAGCGGTGATGGCTGCACAGCAGTGTGAATGCACTCAGGGCTAGGAACTGTACACTCAAGTCATTAAAATGTTCGATTTTATGTTACGCATATTTTACCAGAATTACTTTAAACAGAAAAAAAATGCAATGTGTTTGTATCTAATTTCCTGACTGTTTCAACCACTAAAAAAATCCCTAGCTTCAAAAATCAAGTCAGTAGAATAACAGTTTGCTGGGAACACGTCAAGAAGAAATCATTCTAGTCAAGATGAGATGGAGAAGACTCAGCACTGCTTCCAAGACACTGAGCTATTCTCATTTGCTTCTGTTGTTGCCACTCATGTTTTCAATTTTCTAAAATTGCTACATCTCCGGATTTTCAAATGTCAGAGGCAGGAGGCTTCTCACCATACAGAATCTCCCAGAATCCTGTCATCAAATTACACACTGGTCAACAATGCCGTTAACATTCATCTATGTCACAGATGAACATCATATTTCACAGCAACTGGTCTTTAAAGAAAAAAAAAAAAAAGCAACTTTAGACCAAAGGATGTAGACTTGGCCAAGGGAGTGGAAAAAAGAAGCAAGCAGAAAGGGAAAATGCTTTTCAAAGAGCTTTTAGGATCAGGAGGAAGAGTCACTGGCAATAAAATGTGGATTCTGTGGGATGAAAGCAACATAATTCAGAAGACAGTGTTGATTGGTCCACTTACCGAGGGGAGAATGGTTGAGGATACACTTTGCAGAACATAGCACAGTCATACAAGTAAAAACATTTTTACTTCTACTTATGCTTAAATAATATATAATTATCACTCTACGTAGTTATTGGTTTGCTAACCAAAAGTACTCAATATCCAGCTAGGTATGAATTAAATCAGGGAGACTTTCCTAATTCATCACATAGGAAAAAAATCATTATTAACAATATTGTCTAAGTTCTCTCCAATTTTTTTTCACTGCTAACAAAGATAAAATCAGGCTTGTGTATATGCAAAAATGACTGCTTATATACATACAATATACAAAAAATACATGATATAAATCATATCTTTATAACAATAAAATTCTCCAAAAATAGGAGCTTCTAAAACATTTTCTTTTAACTTGCTTCTTTAAATTAACAAGGAATCATGGACATTTTTGTATCTCAGTACCTCTTTCTAATTTGGTCCTTTGCATTACTGCATTATATTCCATGAAGAGCAGATTTCATCTATACAACTCATTCCCTATTTATGAGCATTTGAGTTGGGAGATTTTAATGACTTTGGGGGGGAGGAGAGGAAGAGAGTATTAAATCCCTTCTCAAATAAAAGTAAAAACAAAACAAACAAACAAAAGCACCTCCTAAAACCCTCTTGTTCAGTCTAACCCCAGGGAACTCAGAAATTTTAAAAAGTATTATTTAACTTAGGTCCTATTGGTTTCCTTTTTCTTTGCACACAATTAGACTCTACAACCCTTGCTATGACTTGCTATTATCATTGGTTCACATTTTTATTTGATAATTTTATTAGTCATTTTCTAATAATGCTTTCGCTCATAGGTGCTCATGACAACAGCAAAGCCCAGAAGCCTGACAGCCCATGACCAACCTTGGTCGATGTCCCTGTTGTCCTGTCCCCAGTGTGCCCATCACCCCCATCATATGTTCATTAACCCTTTGCTGGCATTTTTCATACCCCCTGTTTACATCCATGTGGATTCCTAACATATATTTTTTTATTTTGGTTTTTAACTTAAAAAGGGATATCAACTTATACGGAATGGCTAGGGATTTTGACCTAACATGACTTCGCCAAGGACCTTCTTTGGGGTTTCCCTAGAAACTGGCTGAGCACAAGGAGTCGTGTGCAAGTAACTTTTCAGGAAGAGGTGAAGAAATGAAACAAGACAGGTTAGTCTGGTCAGGCTGCCAGAACAACATAACACACACTGTTTGGTATAAAGAACAGAAATGCATTTCTCACAGCTCTGGGGGCTGGAAGTCCAGCTCCGGGGGTGGGGGGGGGCAGCATGACCTGGTTTTTGTGACGAAGGACACTAATCCTCACACAAGGGCCCCACCCTAAGTACCTCATCACCCACAAAAAGGCTCTACCACCTTGGGGGTTAGTCTTCAACCTATGATTTCCAGAGTGCACAGAGAATAGCAGAAGGGATGCTGAGCTGGGAAGCAACAGCCAGGTGGTATGGGCTTCCACTTGGGATAATGAAAATGTTTCTGTACTAGGAGAAGGTGGCTGTTGACCAACCTTATGCATACACCAAATACAGCTGACTTGTTTGTTTTAACGTGGTTAACACGATACATGAGTTTTGCCTCCATTTTCCCCTGTTTGTATTGAGAAAGAACACACCAACATCCCTCCATAAGTGAAGACACACAGGAAGAGGACTTGTCCTGTGATATGCTCCCACAACAGGATCACCTGGCCTTCATTTTCAATTGTTTTAAGGGCATCATCATCGTCATCATCATCGTCATCATCATCACCATCATCATCACCATCACCACCATCATCATCACCATCATCATCATCATCATCATCATCATCATCATCATCATCTGGATCACAGAGACAGAATCTCTGGGTGTGTTGAAGGCACAGAACCAGAATTATCTCACCCAGGTAGCAGGGAACTGGGGAGTTCTTATACAACTCCCATCCAAGAGAATTCCCCCCAGGAGTACTAGTCATGCAAGCACCAGGCTCTTCAATCTGCTTAGGTTCTATACTGGTTCTTGTAGTTACACAGACACACCAGGCAGGGCAGGCTGGGCCTAAGGTAGGGTCAGGGGGCCTGGGAGGCAGACGAGCTCCCCAGCCCCCCAAGAATCTTCACCCTCTTTCTCTGGCCTCTCTCTCTCTCATGCTCTCTGTGCATCGTATCGCCTCTCTCCTAGGCCCAGGTGTGCACACTCACACATGCACATACCCACTGGATCACATAATTATGGAAAAGACATAAGACTTCAGATGCTACTTATACATGCTAAAGAGGGAAAAAGTCTAACGCACTTACCCTACATGCTCCTTACCAGTACATCTGTGCTGCGATGCAGGAGGCCCTGTGGGCTTCATTCGAATGGTGGGTCAAAGTTAGAGGCACAAGGCCACAGCCAACAGCATCACCTGCCCCCAAGTTCACCACATCACTGCTATTACCAGCCTTCAGAGTTGTGTTTCATTAATTTAAAATGTCTCCCTTTCAGCCGTGAGCATGGAGATTATTTCCACCTGTAACTACAAACAGCACTGGAACTTGTCTTCTTTCTCTCAGGTGTACATCCAGGAACATAACCTAGACAAGATGAAATGATGTATGACTTTTCAACACAAGGAGGTAACGCTAAACTGTTATCTTTTCCAAACAATTGCATGTAAAATAATATCTCATTCTGGTTTTGATTCACCTCGTCAATAATGATGTTTAACATATCTTCATAGATATTTTTTTTTAGCCACATATGTTTTCTCATTGTAAATGTCTGTTCATGTATTTTGCCCATTTTTCTCTTGCATTGTTGAATTATCCTTATTGATTTCTGAAAATTATTTGCATATGTTTTATCATAGTCTCCTTTGCTAGTTGTATGTATGATATTTTTCCAAATTTGTAATGTGTCTTTCACCTTTTAAGTGTCTGCCAATGAACAAAATACTGTTAAAATTTTGTCATTCATGTGCTATTGTAGCATTATGTAAGTTTTAGGTGTATAGCACTGAGAATTGAAATATACTACATTAAAATCCTGACTGAAAGTCCAATTTTACACTCACAAAAATCTTAATTTTACAGTCAAATTTAAAAAGCTAAATTACTGATAACAGAAACCCAACTGAAAAAGTCCTGGCATATCTCTATGATGGAATATTATGAACCTGTGAAAAGTATGTTGAAAAATATTTCTTAAGACAGAAAAATATTTACAGTTTGATGCTAAGTCAAAAATAAGAATATCAATGAAACAGTATATATAACATATATAATAGTATATTTAACAAGAACTAGAGGGTGATTTTTGCATAAATACACTATTGGAAGATGCAAATAAGCTGTACTGGAAGATGCAAATAAGCTATAAATTGGTAGAGCTTCTATGAAATGCAATCTGCCAATGTCTCCCCAAATTCAAATGTACACTTATTTCATCCAGCAAGTATTACTGGCTGATATTACTGCTGATGTTTATCCAATCAGAATAGTTACACATATGCCAAGAACATACATAAAATAGTAGTCATTGTAGCACTAGTTAATGGACAAAGAAAAATTTGTAAGCTCTACGATAAATTCTATACAGCTGCTAAAAAGGAAAAAACAGTCTCTGTGTATTACAATGAAATCATCTCCATGGTCTACCGTTAAATGAAATGAGCACAGAAATGAGGGTATTTTTAGTATTATTTATATTAAAATGGTTACAGGGATGTGAATTATTTGCATAAGAATATCTCTAGAAGGAAGCAGAAACAGGCAACTCCTTCCCAGGAGGGTATCTGAGGGTCTCGTGACCAGGGAGCCTCACGACCTCCTTGGGTAGGAGATACTATTACGATAGCCACGAGAGCTGAGGAAACAGAACAGAACATTCAGGAATGGGGCAATAATGAAAAGAATCAAAGGAAATCATCTCCACTAATTCCTTCCATATTTCCTGACCGTTTGCTCTGCTCCATTTTCTCTGGATGCCAACAACACTGATACCATGGGGTTGTTCGGTGGTTAAATGGGACCCAATACACAAAAATTTACTCCTCACTGAGGCACAACAAATAGGAGGTAGTTTTTTAAGGGAACCTTTCAGTAGCATAATTCATCTCCTTGGCATTTCTCCAACGTATCTCGGTTTTACCCATAGCTCTGTGCATTAAATAGGGGGAGGGGCTTCCTTTTACACCCACTTCACAGAAAATCAAGCTGCCGAGAGGTGAAGGGCATTGTGTACTGTGCCTCAGTTTTTGCATCTATGAAAGGGGAAGGTAAACGTACTATGTCCTAGCATGGCGAAGCTGAGACCACAGATGTTTCTGCATCGGCGGCCCTTTGAAAAATGTAAGTCAGACCACACCACTGTTCTGCTCTGGCCCTGCTGCGGGCTCCTCTCTCGCTTGGAACGCAAGACTGATCCACACGGGGCCAGCCTGAGCCACACGGCAGGGGTGGGGGGCGCACAGGGGTCGCACAGGGGCACACTGCCAGCTGCCTCCTCTCTGTTCTCACATTGGGATTCATGCCTCAGGCATCAGCGCCTCTGACTGCAACATACAAGCTCAGCCGGCAAGTTGCTTAGACCCTCCTGTCAGGAACGGCCTTCCAGGGGATGTCCGGTACCCAGAGCCCTCAGGCCCCTTCAGATCCCACACAAGTGTCTTATCAAGCACCACGGTACCTGCCCATCCCCTCTACCCCCACTGAATCTGCCAGGGCATTCCCACCAGCACTTATCATCACCGCCTGCTTCCTCCTCCTGTCTTTTCTGGTCCCGAAGCAGAAATGTGGTGAGGGAGGGAGAAGGCAGGAGGTTTGCTGTTTGGGTCATTCCTGCAACCCCAACACCTAGAAAAAGCCCCCAACCTACCCCTCGCCCCCAAGTGACAGCGCACCCTGGCACAGGAGCACAAACCAACCGTGTGGGCCGCGTCACCGCCTGAGCAGAGGCCTGGGGGGGAGAGAGTGGATCCCAGCTGGGCACCCCCTATACCCAGAGCCTCTCTGCTATACCTGGAGCCTCTGTTACCGGAAGTGACCTCTCTCTACCGGAAGTAGCTCAGCTCCAGACTCCTCCAAGCCCAGCTAAGATTCTGGTGCATCTTAGCTCCTCCTCTCAACCTTTCTTCCTCCCCTGCTCTTGGACCCGTCGACCTTTCCTGGGGTCACAGGTGCCTGCTCTCCAGGCTCTGGGGCTGCGTGTGTGACAGCCAGGGCCAGGCTCCCCCGTCATTGCAGCCAGCAGCTTTGGGGGCGTGGGAGGGCCTGTAATAAAACAAAGGGAAGACTAGGGGGCCTCTGCCCAGAGGAGAGCCGCCTGTGGAACACTGACAGCTCACAGCAAATAAATAGAAGGAGCTGGAAAGGGCCTGTGTCTTCTCTAGCCCTTTAAGAAAGACACCTCGGAGCCCTAGCGGGAGCCCCCAGCAGGAAAGCCAGCACACGCAAGGGGCTGCGCCAAATAACCAGCCATTTATTAAGGTACTTGTCTCTGCAGCAGGAAATCAGCAGGCGTGGGGGCTCTGCCCACACAGAGGCGAGGCAGCCATCTTTTAAAGGTAAGGGGGCCTTGATTTGAAACACTTGTCTCCACGTGGGGCCAGTAAAACCCAGGCACTCAGTCTGGTCCCAAAGCTCTTGGGAAAAGGGAAGTTAATGGACAGTTTTTTAGAACCTCTCGGGGCAGAAAGAAGGGCGCTCTCTCAGCCACCACCAGGCCACTCCACCTGGGTTCACCGTGTCCACCTGAGATGACTCAGTGGTGCATTTGTTTCTGTGGAAGGAGGGTGTCTCTGAAATGCAGCCAAGACCGGGTCTGAACAGGGGTTTTCTGGCCATAGCTCCAGGCAGTGTATCCAGGATGGGCATCTGAGATCCAGGCTAGCACGGATATGGCTGCTCTCATTCCTTGAAGACATCATGTTCTCATCTTCCATGGAGGCTGGGTGGGTTTTTCTCACATCACCTGGAATGTTCTCCCTGCACCATACCACGACTGTCACTACTATTACCACGACCACCTCCACCACCAAAAACTCCACCATCACCACCATCAACTCCAACACCATCACTACCATCACCACCATAACCATCAACACCTCCACAACCATCACCTCTACCTCCACCACCAATACCATCACCTCTACCTCCACCACCAATACCACCACCATTATCTCCACCTCCACCACCACCACAGCAAGAACAACCATTACCACCAACACCACCACCATCACCATCATTACCATCATCATCAACACCACTACCACCATTACTAACATCACCACCATTGCATCATTATCAACATCACTACCACCAACAACAATGAGAATAACAACACCCTCCTGACCTGAGCAACTCACCCTCACCTTTGATACCCCATGGGCCAGGGAAGCCTCTCCACTCACTTGGACAAGCTCAGATACCTTGCTACAGGCCCTCCTGTACCCATCCCCACGCCAAACTGCACACCACCAGTTCTTATCACAGTGGCATTGCACATTTTGTCTAGGTTCTTCCTCACTGCTTCTGTTGTTCTCACCCACCATGACAGACATAGAGAGTGGCACCTACTAATTCCTCAGTCCATGTGTGCAGTGAATGAATAAATGGATGTTCAGGACACATATATGAGGATTCCTCCCCTGGGAAAGTGTCCAAAGACTTTAATGTAGGCATGAGTGAGTGAGAAAATGAATATGTGAGTGAGCAAGTGAATGAGTAAATGAATGAATGAGTGGAAGAATGGAGACGTGAGTGAATGAACGCATGAGTGAATAAGTGAATGAGCCAATGAGTGAGTGAATGAATGAATGATTAAATGAGTGAGCGAATGGAGGAGTGAATGAATGAGTGAATGGATGAGTGGATGAATGAATGAGTGAAGGGTGAATGAATGACCGAATGAGTGAGTGAGTGAGTGAGTGAGTGAGTGAGTGAGTGAGTGAGTGAGTGAGTGGACAAATAAAAGAAGAGAACAGTGATGGTGCCCTAGGTGGTCCTAGACATGAGTCCTCTCCTGCTCCTCCCTTTGTCTCTCTGCAGACAGAGGAAGAGGTAGGGGAGGTTGGCACGAATACGACGCTAATCAAAGCATGTGGCAAGAGAAGGAGGGCATTCCCGAAGGAGCACAGAGGGCAAGGTGGGGGTGTGGCATTCCAGGCAGAAGCTGACCCCCAAGGGGCAGCTCTGTCCCTGACCCCTTTCACCTTCCCTTGTTCTGATCTTTATGGGGCCGTCTGCCTTTTAGCATCAAAGGAGACAGCAGGGCCGTGATTTGTCCCACAACAGCTCTATAAAAATGTAATTACCCAATAACCCGCTGTCTGCAAAACAAACCATCTTCCTGTTTCTTCTCCCATAAAAAGCATTTGACAGCCCTGTTCTATCAGCTTATAAAACCAGGAGAGAGTTGACTTAGCCCTTTCTGGAATGAAAGCCTTCGCGGGGGGAGCATCTCCAGTGGGGAGAAACACACCTCTGATCTCCCAGGCAGTCAGCTTCAAAGCCTCTGAGGTCTCCAGTGACGCTGAGGAGAGCGAGTCCTCTTGGCTTGACGTGGGGCTGGACACTGCACATGGCCCCGAGCAAGGTCAGGGCCTGGGAAACCATCAGAGTCCAGCTTCCCGGAGGCCAGCCTTCACGCACCCATCCATGCCACAGTGCAGGCACCCATTACAGGCTGGGTGTTAGGTGAGACCTTGGGGGTTGGGGCTGTGGGGAGTCAGTTCAGTGCAGTGTGACGCAGGATAGACCTTCCAGAAGCTCACCCTTGGAAGATGCATCTTCTAAGTGAGAGGGAGTACTCTGATGTGAATGTATGGACCCGCGAGAGGCATGTGGACTTTCACCACGTGGCTGGGGTGTTCAGAAAAGAGCAGATCCTCTGATCTCTTTGCTATTAATTAGAGAACTAGACCAGAACTGGGGGACACAGGGATGAAAAGGCTCAAAGTCTTGATAGTCTTGACTATGTCGGGGGTGGAATTGTACGACCACCCCGCCCACCCCCAAGAAGAGCTATATCCACATTGTAACACACAGCACCTGTGACCATGGCCGTTTTAACCATGACCATTGACCAGGAACTTTGTGGCTATTATTCAGGCAAATTCAAGATGGACAGGGTGGGAGCTGGGGCCGTGTGAGGGTCCTTGTCAGAGACAGGGGAACGAGGGGCCAGAGATCAGAGTGAGACAGAAAGCAAGGCCAGCCTGGGACTGGGAAGGCAGGGTCCTTCTCTAGGGCCTTTGGAGAGAGCCAGCCCCACCGGCAGCCCAACTTCTGGCTTCCAGACCTGGAAGAGAGCGCACTTCTGCAGAAAAATCTACACATTTGTAGCGATTTGTTCCTCAGTCGTGGGAACGGATGGGGGCATGGATCTCTGACTGCATGCATTTGTCATGGAATGTTCCACCATCACGGGTGAATTCATCTGTATTAAAACTGCATTTTGATTTCGGAAGAATTTTTTTAAACAAGAAGTCAGGACTTGATGAAGGGGTCAGATTGCTGTGGCATATGTACACAATGGAATATTATTCACCCATCAAAAAGACAAATTTAGGTCATTCACAGCAACATGGAGGAGCTAGAGGGAATCATGTTAGCAGATATAAGTCAGGAAGAAAAAGAGAAATACTGGATGGTCTCACTTATATGAGGGATATGGGGGGGGGACAAACAAATAGACAAAAATAATTTAAAACTGTCACCAGAACTGAAACCTAGAGCAAGAGAGGGGGAGCAGGGAAAGTCAGGGGAGGGATGGACATGAGAGATTAAGATGGCTCACAGGTATAAAAGTGGTGGGAGAACCTCAGGGTAGACAATGATGTAATATATATTTATATATATATATATATATGTGCAATCCAATTAAAAAATAAAATTATATATAAAAAAAGAAGTCAGGACTTGTGTAGCTATCTCTCCAAAGATGATACACAAGAGCTAGGCACACCCTAGTGACTGGGGAAATGCCAACCAACCCTACCACGAGAGACCACGTCCCACCTACAAGCCAGCATGACTATTTTCCAGAAAGGACAAAACTGAGAAGTGGCAAGTGTTGCTGAGGAGGTAGAGAAATCAGAACCCACCTATGGTCTACACGATGGAAAATCATACAGCCTAGAAAAGGAAGGAAAGGTTAATGCCTACAAAACTATCGCTGAACCTCAATGACACAGCTGAGAGAAAGAAGCCATTCACCAAAGGACAGATTTTTCCAGATTCCACATGCATCGGTTGAATCAGCCAATTCAAGGAAACAGAAAGTAAAGTTGAGGCCTCTGGGGCCTGGGGAAAAACGGCATTATCGCTTGTTTGCTGGATGCAAGGTTTTCACTTCAGAGGCTGAAAAGGTTCTGAAAATGGGTAGTGGGGAGGGTTGTGCACTATTGTGAATGTGTTAGTGTCACTCAACTGTGGTTAAGACAATTTTCTGTGATATATTCATGTTCAATATCAATTTTAAAAGTAGGAAAATGCCTAGAGGCTATCAGGGAGTTGGGAGGTTTTGATTTTCTTTCTTTCCTTCTTTCTTTCTTTTTTTTTTTTTTTTTTTTTTTTTTTTTTTTTTTTTTTTTTTTTTTTTTTTTTTTTTTTTTTTTTTTTTTTTTTTTTTTTTTTTTTTTTTTTTTTTTTTTTTTTTTTTTTTTTTTTTTTTTTTTTTTTTTGGTGTTTCTAAGACTTCTCTTACTAAGAACATAGATTGTAGGAAGAATCTGGTGGGGGAGACAGATGAAGAGAGTGGCAATGCAGTCTGTGGTAATGTACATACAAAGCTGGGGGCATCTCAAATGGACAAGGGCTGGGGGGCTCCGTGGAAGGGTCCCCAGAGAAGAGCAGTGAGCCAGTGGTGAAAGTGAGCAGGCCAGTGGGAAACTCTGTTCCTCTTCTGTAAAATGGTGGCAATGCTCATGAGTGTCCTATAAAATTACAGGAGTTATAATAGGAGAAAGTGTGTAGAAAAGGGCTTCACAGCATCTGATATGGATTAGGTACTAAGAAAACTGCCATTGCTGTTACTGTCATTGTCATCTGCTGCTAAGAGATTGCCAGCTTTGAATCAAACTGATCTCTCACTTGCTGTGTGTCCTTGGGTGAGTTTCTCAACCTCTCTGTGCTTCCATTTCCTCTTCTGTAAAACGAGGCTAAATAATTCTATCTACTCCATAGAGCATGGTGGGTACTAAATGAGTCAGTACATATAAAGTCATCACAACAAACAATGACTGACATATGGTAAAGAGTATATAAGAATTATTTTTTTTTAATGAGTATAAAGAACAGGAAGCTTCTGGAAATAGTACAAAAGAGAAATGGAATGGCTAAAGAAGTCTGGGGAAAGAGTAATGTAAGACTCATCTTCATTGAAATAAAAAAACAAATAAAGACTTGGATAAAAAACAAAGGGAAATCACAAATCTGAAAATAAAGTGTCTTATGATGACAGGATTAGGATTTGGACCAAGATATTTATAGCTAGCAAAATTGAGTTAAAATGGGTTTTGACTAAGTGAAAAGATGCTGAAAATGCATAAAGGAGTCAGGCTTGAAAGGCTGGATATAAGTCAGCCTCTTTGTTAGAGAAAGCTCCACTGTATTCAACATTTGGAACTGATGACTTGGTGGTTTCCTTGGGGGAAGAAAATATCTTGACATTTCCTGGTAAGTCTTCCTTCCTCTCCCCTTGCTTTCAATGACACTCTATCAATGTAACGTCCCTTGTGCACGGATGGGTGTGTACACACAGACAACATTCACCACCTGAGCAGTTTGGAGGCTTCGTGCCATATCTGCCATCCTTCAAAAGGTACGAGCAACTCTACCACAAAAGCACCTCTTACCGTCACAAATCACTGTTCAATAAATTCCAGAATTTCCAAACTGTGATGTAAATTTCTGAGCCAAAAAAACTGCATGGAAGCCATAAGTGCTGGGTTTCAACCCTCAAGCCTCCCTGGAACCACTGTCTGGGGTTCTGGCAGCATCAATATGGCCCTTTCATCCTTCCAAGGGATACGGATGGTGTGTTAAAACAACGGCAGACAGCATTCCAAACTTATTGTCTTTGAATGGAAGCCACAGCGTGTACTTCAAAGATCTTGGATTCACTTTGAATTTGTGAATGGAGAGTCTCTGCTCCTCACTCCTCTGTATTAGCATCTTTTAAATGGGTGCAGCAATATTTGATTCTGGTGCAGAAAAGAAGACCTCAAATTAAGGCTTTGAGGGAAGGGAGATTGGGTCAGTTGAAACCTCTAAATAATGGGTCTTAATTTTGCATCAAGGGGTTTTAAAATATCTTTTTACCCAGCAATAACACACCACCATGCTTTAAGTTAATAAGGTTTCTCTTTTCTTATATAACAAGAATTCTGGAAGTAGTAAGCCACACATTCTACTTTAGTAATTCGGCTATGTCTTGACCAAAGTTTTGACAAAATGGCTGCTGCAGCTCCTACCATCACATTCAAAGTCTAAACAGGAAAAAGGAAAAGGGAAAAGTTCTGCATCTATTTCCTTTTTCCAGGAAAATATATATTCTTGTTCCCAGACTCTTGCAATAGACCTTTTAGACAGAACAAGTTCAAATACCCTTCCATCTTCAAAGAAAGCTGGGAAATTAGGGAATGAAACTTAGATCAATTCTGATCTATAACCTTGTTCTGGGTTCACTGGCATCATGAACAAAACCTGGATCCTCTATTCAAGGGTAAGGGGCAAAAGTACACATAGAACAGTCTGCCACATGCCCCAGTCCAGAGTGGCATGATCAGAATAAGTAATCAAGGGAACAGAAGAAAAAAACCTAAATGAAACAAAAGTAGTAACACTGTGACAACATCAATTTTTTGAAGGGAAATTAATAAAACTCACTTGTTTTAAGCTGCTCCCTGGTTGTATTTTTAAGATCTTGTGAAATATGTTATCAGTGAGGCAATATCTGCAGAGATGTTCTGAAAGATAAATGCTGACAAATTCCAAACTTATTGTCTGATTGATGCATATTCATCTCATGGGATTACTCTGACGAGGAAGAGTATTTTTCCCAATTTAAAGAATGTTCACTGAGACACAGAGAGGAAAGCTGGCACAATTTGTCCAGCCAATGGCAGTTCTTAGCAAAACGGAGAAGAGTCCTCTCTCATAGAACATACCAGGTAGAGAAGCAAGTAATTGTACAAACAAATTTGGTACTTATGTTTTTATTATTATTATTATAAAGTGTATTCTGGTTGACAATTTAGGCCGTAGACATGTACATGAAATTTCCATAAAAGGGATGAGTATATGGGGGGTTAGGAGGGGTGGAGATGGAAGGGAGTGGTAAGGGAGGGAAGGAAGGTGGAAGATGTGAAACACATATATAAAAAAAGTAAATAAATTAAGGGGAAAAAAGGAGTCAGTACAATTTCCACGCTGGTGGGAGCAGCTCTCCTGCCTGCCTGGCACTATGCAGATGGCTCCCTTTTTCTTTCTCCATTCCCTAATGACCCTGTCCCTTTTTTTTTTTCTTTATTTTTAAATTTAATTTAAATTTTTTAATTTGCATATATATGTATATTTATATTACATTAGTCCATTATTGTGTACCCTGGGGCTTTCCCGCTTCACTAACACTTGTTAACCATCCTGATCTTTTGTGCTCTTCACCTCCCTCACCTTCTTCCCCCTCCTCCTCTCTCCTCCATTGTTCAGTCCCATTGGTTGTTTTCATTCTTTCTTGTTTGTTTGTTTTTCCCTATATCCATCATATAAGTGAGACCATCCTGTACTTCTCTTTTTCTCTTTGACTTATTTCTGCTAATATGAGTCTTTCTAGTTCCATCCATGTTGCTGCGAATGACATGTGTTTGTCCTCCTTGAAGGATGCGTAGTATTCCATCATGTATATGTAAAATTTGGTACTTATATTAATGAAGGGTTTTTTTTTTTTTTTTGGAGGATCAAGAGTATGGACAAATGAGAAGAGAAGAGAGAGAGTGAGAAAGAGAAATAGAGACACACAACTATAGATTCTGGGAATTCCCAAGATCTGTATCTGTAAGTTAGAAACCCAAGAGAGACAATAGTGTTAGTTCCAGTACAAAGCTGTATGATTCAAAACTCAAAAGCTGATGTTTCCATTCTAGTTCGAAATCAGAAAAAAAGATACAACAATGTCCCAGTTCAACAGTCATACAGAAGGGATTTCCTCTTAGATGTGAGAGGGTCAAACTTGTTCTATTTAGACCTTCAACTGATTAGACAAGGCCCACCCACTCTAGGGAGGGCAACCTTTACCCAGTTCACTGATTCAAACTCTAATCTCATCCAAAAATACCCTCTTAGACATACCTGGAGAGTATCCGTCCAAATATCTGGGCGCCCTGTGACCCATTAAAAATGACACCTAAAATTAATCATCATCTTGTAATATACCAGCATTCTAACCAGTGTTATGAAGCAGAAAAACAGGGCACTTAAGGAGATAAGGAGATCTAATTTAGGCGAATGGTTAGGGCACAATCTTTGAAATCAAATCCCGATCAACTTCCCTTATTGTCAGTAGTCAAGCAAACTTGAACAGTAATAAAAACAGAACTACTGGGCACAGCTTATGAGTAAATGGAGCAGCTCATCACCATGACGACTGTCTGTGATCACCTAGCCCCACTTTACAGAGAGGAGAATCATGGCCAGAAATTTGCCTACCCAGAGTCATGGGTCTGGTATTGACCTCTTTCAAACCTCAGCTAAAGTCAAGTCACTGGATGTCCTCAGTCCCCATTTTCTCACCTGTGCAGGTGATTGGGTGTCATTGTATCCACTCCTTGAGCCAGTAGGGAGAATTAGATGAGTAACCCATTGAGAGCTGTGGCATGCAAGTACTCACACATGCAAGTACTCACACACATAGAGCTCAACACTCACTACTCAAAATCTGAGTTCCTGAGGTCAATTTTACTCCCATGAATGTTTTCAAAGCCCCTCCCTGGTAAGTAGACATCCTTGGGTGCTTGGAGTGAGTAGCTGTTCCCATTTTACAAACAGAGACAGTGGGGTAAGGACTAAGTCCCTCCAAATGAGAACCCTGCCATGTTTTTCCATTAAGGGCAAAAAATAATTAGGAAGCTGAGTCAAACTTGGGAAAACTTGTCCCAGATCCACCAAGATGGCCACCTGCAAATCCTGCCCCCAAAGGACATGGACTCGATGGTTCTGCCCATTTTACAGATGAGCAAATTGAGACAGGGAGCTGCATTCCTCAAAGCAAGAGCTGCAGAACATGAGCAGCTTAGGATATGAACCAAAGCTTTCTTGACGCCTACCAGTGGCAGTATTTCTAGAGTTTTGGAGGGTCTGGAATTTAAGAAGCAAAAAATAAAAAGAATGAAGGAACAGAGGAGCTGGGACCCTAAACTGCCACCATATATTGGGAACCTCCTATTTCTCAGAGAACTACACTCCTGCTCCATCAAATGTTCCTTACAACCCTTACAGTGGGGGTGGGGGGTTCCCCCCACTTCACAGATGAGGAACACCAGCATCAGACAGGTTGAGCCAAGTTAGATGTGCCATGAGGAGTATTGTTTTCTCTGGGGGGCTAGTTTGTTTTTTCGGGGGGGCCCCAGAAGCCTTGAAATACCCCCTTTGAACCACCCTTCCCTCCTGGAGAACTCTCAAGGGGGCTATTACTTCTATGACCGTAAAGTATAGGAACTCAGAGAGAGTCCAGCGTCCCATGTGAGTCTCAATCACTGTGCCTCAACCCCCACCCCAGACCCTGGGTCTCCCACGGGTCCTGGGGCTGGTCTTATGGGGTGTGTTCATTCAGGGCCTTTGAGAAGCAGGCCCCAAAGCAGGCTCATTCATCCAGCACATTACAGCGGGAGGGTCTCTGCCAGGCAGACGCTGCCAAGGGAGCTGGAGACTCGGGCCCAGTGGAGGAAAGAGGGAGGGAAGGCGGTAGAAGCATCTAGATGGCAGGACAGTCAGCAAGACCTTTGGGGAGACGCAGAGAGCGTCACTGGCAGAGAGTGTGTGTCACGCCAGAACAAATCAGCCTCAGTGTC
The DNA here is from genome assembly GCA_004024945.1 of Uropsilus gracilis. Taxonomy (NCBI): domain Eukaryota; kingdom Metazoa; phylum Chordata; class Mammalia; order Eulipotyphla; family Talpidae; genus Uropsilus; species Uropsilus gracilis. The sequence continues at coordinate 30,206 of PVHY01001576.1, read as the reverse complement.
CCTCTCAGTCACCAGCTGGGGTCCCCGTTGGGAAGCCGGGCCCAGGTCCAGCAAGAATGGGGGGGTCAAATAACAGTGGGAGCCCTGGGGTAGCCAGGCTCCTGTTAGCAGCCTGCTCCTCTCCTGCTCAGCCTGATGTGCGCAAAGGGCCTGCGTCTCCACGGTGCTCGCCTAAAGCTGAGAGAGAGATGGAGCACATGTGTGGGGAGGGAGCCCGCCCGCAGGGATGGAGCTTTGCCCACAAGCCAGAGTCAGGGGTGGGGCGAGTTTGGCATGGCCTCTCGCTGGTGCATGAGGCCAGGAGGAGCACATGTGTGACCTGACCTGGGAGGAGGTCAACGTGACCCACCAACAGCTGAACATTCCTGATGGTTCTATTTCCAAGGCAGAAGTGGCTTCCAGGAGCTCGGCGAGGCCTCCCGGCTGCAAAGTCCACCCACAGCTGTCATCTGCGCTACGCCCCTCACTTCTCCATGCCCACAGAGAGCACAGCAATTGTGGTAGGGGAGGGGGGCATCTGAGGGGAGGACCCTGAAGATGACACAGACGTCCTTTACCTGAAAGCTGGTCCCTGTGCCTAAGCCGCCCTGGTTTATACTGCTGCCGAGGTGGGGCACCTCGCAGGAGGAAGGGGCTGGGCCACGGTCACCGCCCTGAGGAGACTATTAATAATAGTAAATATTAGATAATAATAGCATATAGTATATTATATAATAATAGTATATATAATAACAGTAAATAGCTGGGTGCAGTGGCATGCACCTGTAATCCCAGCTACCTGGGAGGCTGAGGCTAGGGATCACTTGAGTCCATGGGTTCGGGGCTCCCCCGGGCAACATAGTGAGACCTAGTCTCTAATCACCATAATAACAATAATAATAATAATAATAATAAATATTAATTAGAAAGGATTGAGGATGATAATGGAAATGATAGCGATGTAACCATGGCAACCCCCTTTTGCAGACATGCTTTGTGGCGGGTTCTTGGCAAGGAACTTAATACACACGACCTGCTTTAACCAACCAGCCTCCCTGTAGGGAAGTCACGGCCTCGGTTTCTAGGTGCTCCGGAGAACATCAAGTGAGAAGGGCAGATAAGAGATTCACAATATCTGGACTTCTAAGTGCTGGTGCTGAGCTACTCGAAGCCGTGCAGGATGTGGGGCTGTTGTTTGAGCTCCCGCGCGAGTTCCAGACTCAAGCCTCGTTTCTGAGAGTCTGTCCATTGCTTGCCAGGCTTACAGGTGCTTGGGGAAGACAGTGACACCCTGGCTGCATTTGACGTTTGTCCCTCCAAGCCCAGTTTTCCTAAGTGGCCCACACCTGGGGGCCCACATCCCAACGCGTGTCTTGCGCCCCTGGCGGACGTGCAAGCCACTGCAGATGGTCCACAAAATGCAAGAAGGGCCCAAGCGTGGACACCTCCCCCCGCGTTACGCAGAGATGCCGGTCCAGCCTGCACTGTCCGCGGCTGCATGTTTCATGCGTCCAGATGAGCCAGGCGAGGGGGAGAAAGCGAGTGTTCTCATCCCCCCGGCTCTGGGATGACAGCTTCCCCACACCCTCACCAAAAAAACAATCTCTGCAACTTCTTCCAGCTGCATCCACATACCCTCGAGGTGAGAATGAATTGCCCTCCTCGCCCCCTTGTAGTTTTGGAACCATTAGTGGGATTTGGGGCAGGGGTGTGCAGGGGGCTGGTGGGGTCATCTCCAAGGAGACGGGCCCTGACCGCTCTCCTCTGCACGCCCGGCTTACCATTCCTGGAGCTTTGAACTACGGCAGACAGGCTGGCTCCGGGGCGCGCAAAAGGTCAAGGCTCAAGGGCCCAAGAAGGGACTCCCCTGGGACACCGGCCCGCAGAACCCCAGGAAGGCGTTCGGTTTTCTAACTGCTCTCACAGCATGCTGGGTTGTGGAAGAGAAGGCCTCGCTGGGAAATGCTTTCTCTCCAGCCCAAGCCGTCCGGCACCCCGGGGCCCCGGCCTGCATGGGAAGCCTGGCCTGAACCGCTGGGATGTTGAGGAAACTGCAGGTGTCTTTGGGAAACCTCTTTGGGAGAACCACTGCTTAGGAGAAACGGGGGCAATGAGTCAAATCAGAAACACCACAGTCCTAGAAGCCACAGCATCCTAAAGGCCATCACTAAGGCAACCAGGTAGAATAGTGATGACTTAAACAGGAAAAGCAGAGCCTTTTGAAGTCACTTCTAGGGACCAGGGGGTCAGAAGTCGCTCCTAGGGACCCAGGGTCAGAGGTCATGGGTAGTGACCAGGGGTCAGATGTCACTTGTAGGGGTCAGGGGTCAGATTACCATCAACCCCTATGTGCATGAGTTCACTGAATACAGCAGCACTAAGCAGTACCTACCCACATGACAGGTGAGGCCAAGAGAAGTTAAGTCACTCACCCGAGTGACCAGCAAACTAAGTGGTGGGGCTGGGATTTGAACCCAGGCCCGTGGTTCTAGGTTGGCCTCATCCTCTCTGCTGGGAGGAAAAGGGTGCAATCTAGAGGTGGGGGTTGTAAAGATGCCAGGGCAGAGATCTTCCTGATGCTCAGATTGTGGGGAAAGGGCATTTCGTGTTCATTGTTTGCTTTTCCCAGCACAGTCCAGAGCAGAGGGCTCCCCAACAGGCTGGACTGGTCACACTGGAGGTGTTCTTTCACAGCTGAGTGGACGGAGGATGAGTCACCAGCTGCCTGGCTCACAGCCGGAGGGCAACACAGGTGACACGCTTGTTGGTGAGAGACTCTGCAGTGGAGACTTTCCTCGCTTAACAGATGTGGAAACTGAGGCACAGATGGACTGTGTCCTGTCAAAACACAGGCTGGGATCACCGGCTCCCTGGTTCCTAGAATACTTTTTCTCCAATAGCAGCAATGAGAGTGACCAACATTTAGCTGGGAGCTTCGTATGGGTCCGACTCTGGACTTATTTTACATACATCACACTGTTCACTCTTCACCAAAACCTCCTGAATAGGTTCTAAGGCCCAGAGAGGTTGGGGCAGTTGCTTAAATAGCACAGTGAGCACATGTAGAATCAGGTTTGACAATTTAGACAACTGACTCTGGAGTCGGAACTTGTAACTCCTGGCCTCTGCTTGCTCTGGGCAACAGCACTGGGCAATAGCACTCACCCAACTATCTGGTTAGACAGCCACAAAGTTCTGGGTGAAAGAAACTCTGCCTGCCCTCATGAGCTCATCGGTTCACCGAGGAAACAGACTTACAACAGGTCATTTAATACAGTGCACAAATGTCTCAATGGGAGAGGAAGCAATAGGCCAAGTGAAGGACCAAAAATTATTACTGTTACACGGGGAATTTAGGTACATTTTGCATGTTTTTTGTTTTGTTTTGTTTGTTTTCAGAATCTCTCATGAGCTTCAATGTAGAATCAGTTGGGGTTGGGTTTTATCTGAAAGTCCATCTGGGCATGTTTCCCTCTGATGCTCACTTGTGTTGTTGTTGGCAAGATTCCATTCCCCCTGGGCTACTGGACAGAAGACCTCAGCCCCTGGGTAGATGTTGGTCAGAAGCCACCTAGTTCCTTCTCACAGGGGCCTTCCCTTTAAGGTTGCTTGCTCTGTCAAAGCCATCATGGAGAGAGTCAGCCAGCAAGAGAGAAATGGCAATCTTAGACGAGCACAGAAAACCGTCACCTTTTTCATATTCCATTGGTTAGATGCAAGAAGTCACCCTCCACAGGAGAGGGCTGCACAGGAGTGTGAACACCAGGAGTTGGGGGTCCTGAAGGGTCCTCTCGGACTCTTTCTGCCACCCTGACAGACAATTCACTCACTTTCTGCAGAACCTTCTATGACTGACACATCAAAAAGGAGGCATCTGCCCTCTAACCCAAAAGACCAGCAACAAAAGACCAGCCTCCAATATGGCAGCCCAGTTGGCCTCCCATTGGAAAGTACCACAATCCAGCGTCCACACTGAATAGCAGTGAGCAGAGGTGTGGACTCACCTTTTGCCATATAGACCAGTATGGGCCATGTGACGTAAATAGGTGTGTTCCCCTACCTAGGACAAGTTGACCTTGGATGGCAAATACTTTTACAAAGTGAAGGTGTCCTGTTGAACATGGAGCAGAATGACAGACACCTCAGAACACCTAGGACCCCATGTTACCTGCATTCACTTAGCAGCTGCTGAAGCTACAATGTATGTCTACTCAGCACTGTCCAGAGTAGTGAAGAGACAAGCATTAAAGCAAGAAGGAAAGAGAAAGAAAAGCTCAAACTTCTGTGGCCATGGAGGTCAAGTTCTCCCAGTTGGACCAAGAAGGTTGAGAGACAGAGTGTGAGATGAATGCAGGAGACGTTTTGCCACATCAGCACCTTCTATCACACATGACTCCAGTGTCTGGTTTAGACATGACATTTAAAATTCATGGTTTGCTTCCAACTATAAAAATTGCTTTAAAATGTTTAAGATCATTCACAGGTGACAAGGTGGTGGGAGAACATCGAGGTAGACAATAATGTAATATATGTGTGTGTGTGCAGCCAATAAAAATTTTTTTAATGTTTATTAACAATTCCAGAAACAATTGCCCCAACAGAACAAAGCTTCTCCAAAGTGAAAATAATTTTTAAATAATTCTAGAAATCCTAATTGAGGTGGTAATCATGTGTATTTACATTTGTCACAACTTATTGAAATGTTACACATAGAATGTGTGAAGTTTAGTGTCTGTAAATCAGATCCTAGTGAAAAAAGCAAAGAAATGGAAAATTCATTGCAGGAAAATACTACGCCTGAAGAAAGAATTTTCTCATTTGGCAACATCACCACAAATGATCAGCAAATACTGAATTACTTCATAATGAGTCACTTTGGTGAAATGCAAGTAATGTATTTTTTACATGACTATAGAGTGTTTTATGAATGATCTAGCTGCCTTTTTTATGGCTCATCCAAACATAATTAACCATTTGTTAAACACCGGTTCTTGCAATAATTATAACTAAATTCAATCTTTGCTATTCTGCTAACATTTTGTTATTTTTAAAAATGCCATTTATATTATTGTCATTGTTATACACAAGCCTTTATCTTTTACTTGAGATATGCATACCACGATTAGAGAGGTCAGGCTATATTGGATCTAAGTTTGCTGATCTGCACTCTAACCAGGACATTTAGTATGTGGGTGTGCCAAAGTCCTCTTGTCCAATATCAAAGACAGGTAAACCAAGGGCCTCTGCTTTCAATTCTGAGCAAGGATTCCTAAGTCTCTTGGTTCCGCTGTGCCGGTCTGATATTAAACAAAACCTGTCTTAGCAGGGGTGGTGAATTCCTTCTCTTTAGGAGCAGAAATGGAAAGCAGAGCCACGTGCATTAGTAGGTGACCTGGGCAAAGCATTTATCACATAGAACCTCAGTCTCCCCACCTGTAAAATGGAACTGTCAACAGAACACACATTGTAGGGCTGTTGGGAGGGAGAAGTACATGAGATAATGACCTGTACCCAGCCCAATAAGTCACACAGGACTGGGCAAGCAGCAAAATTCACAGAAAGTAAGAATAACCAATGCAGATTCCCAGGCCTGACCCAGAAAGCCTGAATCCATGGGCACTGGGATGAGGTCTAAGACTCAGAATTTTCAACAAGCATCTATTTCCAAGGGGGGCTCTTCGTGGTCTAACTTAGCCACATTCATGTCATTCTGTGACACACTCTGTGATCTGTTAGAAGCCCAAGACATCAGCATCTCCCCCAAAAGGGGCAGGAATTCACCACCCCTGCTAAGACAGGCTTTGTCCAATATCAGATCAGCACAGCGGCACCATGAAACTTAAGAATTGTGGGACTGAATAGCCCAAGATGGAAGGAGCTAGGGAAAGCAGGCCTGGAGCAGGAAGTGGCAAACCTCTATCTTCATTCTGCAGGCCAGAGGGTCTCAAAGACAAATATTCAATTCTGTTGTTATGGCACAAAAGCAACCATGGACAGTACACAAATGAGCGCGGTTGTGTGCCAATAAAACTTTGTTTATAAAGCCAGGCAGAGGGCATGGTTGTGTGCCAAAAAAACTTTATTTAGAAAACCAGGCAAAGGGCCAGATTCGGCTCCTGGGCCTTCAGTTTACCAGTCCCAGAGGTAGATTCGGATGGAATGACTATGAAACCCCAGATCCCCTGTGCTGTGTGCATAAATCATCTACCTTCTCTGAGTCTCAGCCCCACCTCATGAGCAAATTCAGAAAAATAATGCAAAAAAAAAAAAAATCGTGTCTGAACTTTGTCCCATTGAATTTATTTTCTGGGCTTTATTTTTATTGGGCTTCTTGAGATTATGAAGGTGATCATTCTGTATTTACATAACATTTATAAATAATATGAATTTGAATTTATGATTAAGACAAAACTGTAAAATATACTTTTTCTGAGCATTGCAACTTCACTTCTGCTTCAATTTCTCTTTGATCTCACTAAATCATAAATATTTCTGTGTGAAAATAATAATGGTACCATCTTCACAGTCTTGTCAGAAAATTTCCACACCTCACAAAGCCATAAGTGCTATTACTCAACATGTGCCAGATATCGGGATGGAAGAGACAGCCAGCGTGAATGAGGAGGCATGAAACCCAGTGACCATACAGGTCTGGAGTAAAGGTGACCATCTCCTCCATCATAGGAAGCACCAAAAACAAGGAGCCTGGAAAACCATGCCACACACCTGCCCTGCAAGAGGTTCCTAACCTGCTCAGCCTGGCTGCCCACCTCAGAGTTACTCCTGGAGATCCGAGCAGCCTGATATGCTGCGGCCCAAGAGTGCAGGCCTCACCCAGGAAAAGGACATCGCTCCAGAAAAGAAAAGAAGAGACCAGTGGTAGAGTGACCACAGGGAGGGAGGGGGGAAGGGGGAGAGGGTGGTGGTATAGGGGTGCATCATTGATGGGAGGGCCATGCCTAAGGGGAACAATAACTACACAAATATGGCCAATGTGGCATGAAAATAAAATTTTAAATGAATTTAAAAGATTTAAAAGAAAATCTAAGTAGTAAGTGTTGCTTCAGGAACTCAGTACACGGAGATCAGATCAGACAGCTACTGTGTCTGGTCCCTCTGACTCTAATCACACCCCCTCCTTTCCCCACTGGGTGACCTTGGGCAGAGGATGTGACCTCTCTGAGCCTCAGTTTCCCATACGTGAAGTAGGAATAATAACAACCATGAAGACTCAACAGGACGGTAGCTGCAAGTGCTTACAGGAATATATGGCAAAGCTCTTAAAAGTCAGCCGGGGTTATCACCTGTGTTATAAATACCCTGCTTATAAACGGCTGTTTAATTATTTTATGATATGACTTCTCACAAAGCAGAGACTGGATGGAAAGAGCTAGGAAAAGGATTCCTTCACAAGCAAAGAAAACAGCATCCAAAGCCCGGCCTCTCCCAAAAGCTCTTAAGACCTGTTCCTTTTGCCAAAGAAGTTGACTGTATAAATATCTCCCTCTGTGCCTGGCCCCGGAGCCACCACCCTGCCAAGGCCCAGCCAAGTGACTCAGCACTCTGAGCTTCCCCTCTGGATTCTTCCTCCATGAAACACGACAGTGAGAAGTGCCATGGGGACTGTGAGGCAAAGTTTGGGGATGAGGGTGATTGTTTTAATAACAGAGCTTTTTATCTAGATTCATCTCAGTTTCAAATTGGGGTCCTCTTTCCCCAGAGACCAGTGAGGCAGATGCCTTACCCTAGCACATCTGTGCACACATCCAGGCCTGCCTGCCTAGGTGCTCCCAGCGCCCACAAAAGCCCACATGGTGAACGCGTTCGAGGAAACACCAGCCCCTTTTGTGGAGAGCAGTTCTGGGGCCCGAGCCCCCAATGCCCCAGCCCTAAAGTCATTACAGCATCTGGGATCGATTGGGGTTCTGCGTGACCTTTTGGAAACTCACCTCCGCCTGCCATTTCGAGACAGAATAATGGATGGTACAAGTCAAAGTGCAGAAAGTCAGGCAGACAGGGGGGTTCTGATGCACCTTGACTGGGGTGAACTGTCAGACAGGGCCCAGAGCCCCATGTGAAAACAGGGGGGCAGCTGACGTCTGGGGTTTCCGGGTGACTGCTCTTCCTTTCAGAGCTGGGAGGAGCTTAGAGGTCTAACCAAAACTGTTCATATGACAGGTGAGGAAACTGAGGCTCAGAAGAGGGACAGACTGGCCCCAGCTCCTAGCGATGTCACCTGTGCCACCTGTGCCATGAGCTAATGTGACTCACTTTATCTGGACAACCAAGCACCAAGTAGAGAAAGCATCAAATCCCAAAATGAGTCATGTTAGTGGAACTCAGTCAGGACGAAAAAGAGAAATACAGGATGGTCTCACTTATATGAGGGATACAGGAAAAACAAATAAACAAACAAAGAAAATTTAGAACTGCCACCAGAACTGAAACATAGAGCAAGGGGTGGGGAGGGCACAAGAGATTAAGATGGTGCACAGGTGATAAGGTGATGAGACAACCTCCGGGTAGACAATGATGTATTATATATGGATGTACATATATGTGTGTGTGCAATAAATTAAAAAATAAAAGGAGAGCAAAACCAAAAAATGCCCTTAATTTATAAAGTAGGAATAAGTTTATAATGAAAATGATAAATAATGTGCAGACTACCAGCTCCGGGATGCCTTGACTGTTCCTGCCTTTGTTCAGTTTGGTAACCCTAACCCTTCACACAGCAGTTGGCTGGCAGCAAATGGGTTCGACATTTTGTGGCATAAGCTCTGGGGAGCAATTATCCCTGGATTCAAAATCCATGTGGTAGAACTGGGCAGGTTCTATACCTAAAACAGGTGTCCACTTGGGCAACTGAATGATGAAAACAAAAGATGGGGGTGCAACATGTGTTTCATTTGCACGTGCACAACTTCTCAGGTAACGATCCCAGAAATATGAATGAGATTCAGGCACTGATCAATGTTGGGGATTTCCCTTGATGCGTTCACTCCAGTGGTCACCTTTGCTCACGCTGTTATTTCCACCTGAGGAATGTTTCACACAGCTCTGAATCATTACATTCCACCCAGTCTTGGAACCCAGGTTATATGCAACCTCCTCCAGGAAGCCCCACTTGCTTTTTCCTAAATAGATTCAATTCATTCCTCTTTAGACTCCTACATAGCCTTTGGGACTTCATTTAAATTCCCTCTTGGTATTGAGAGCAGCATCCTGCTGACACCCACCAGTGTAGTAGATTTAAATGAGATAATGCACATAAGGGGCTTGGCACGTCATAAGTACTCAGTAAAGGTTAGCTCGACTGTTCGAATGTTATCTTACTCAGGGCAAGAACTGTCAGATTTATCTTTCAAAGGCCAACCACCCAGCACAGCACATATGTTTGGTTCTCGTAACTGCTGAAGACATAAATGAACATTTTCCACTTCTCTGCCAGGACACTTCACAATTATGGGACTGTCTAATGCATCATCTTCACAGAAGGAAGCTAAAGAGACATGGCAGCTAAATGCCATGCCTGGTGCTGGATTGGATTGTGAACAAAGAGGGACTCCAGATGGCAGCTGAGATGAAAGTATCGTATCCATTTTAGATTCTCTGAAGTTGATAGTTCTGTGGTTACATGGGGTTACTCATATATTTTGGAAATGTATACTAAATACACAGGGGTAAAAGGTTACGATCTATTGCACACCATGTAACTTACTATCAAATACCAGAAATTGTTAGAGATATTATGCACAACTTATATGGACATGGGCAATTTACATAAATACATGTGTGCGTATAGATCCCAGAGAACAAATGATCTGTGTGTTCTAGCTACAGCTTTAGAGTCAGAAAGATGCAAGTTCAGATTCTCCCTCCTTTCCTGGCTCCAGGGTGACCCTTGTGGCTTTCCTCTCTAGGGGACTCACAGCTGTGCTGATACACTGGTGGCTCTCTATCTGTCCTTCCCCAATACCCACTGCCACTCTCCACTCTACTTCCCTTCCAGTTCAGTGCCACCAGCCTCCCTCCCAGTTCTAGAAGCTGCCCCATCCACCGGTCCACTACATCACTGCTTTTGGCCTTCTTGTCCGGTTGGCCAACAGCAGGGAGAAGCTGGAGGGTGGGAGAACATAATATACCTCAACACATAAGTCTACATCTCCTGTAGGTATGAGAAAACCCGATCAAAGGACACGAATGTCCCTCCTACTATTCATATCCCTTTTCTGTAGGTTCAAAATGATTTCCAAAGAAAAAGACTTTTGCAGAATGTGAGGTGAATCCATGGACCACTGTGAGCTTTTGAATAATGCTTTTATCCACCAAGCAACTTAGTGAACCATCTCCCTCAGGGGTCCACAGCCCCTCCAGCCTTGGAAGCTCAAGTGACCCATCAAGATGGAGTCCAGATTCACCAGACGCATCAAGATGGCTTCCTGAGCATTTCCATAGTGGCCATGGTTATCACGTTCACCTCACACGAGGGCGTCCTTGCTCAGTAAGTCTAGATCCTGCTTCAGCTTTCTTCTAAACACAGCTCCACCCACCCAACAGAGCTGGCTTTCTGGCCCCTTGCAAAGGTGTTTCCACTATGGTCCGAGCCTCATCCAGATTCAAAGTCAGTTGAAGGAAGGCACGGTAGCCTTGAGGCATTTAGGGCCTTGGCAAGGCAGGACCCATCGCTTACCCCCCTCCACCCGCCCCCACACTGAGGCTTGCTTTTATTTAGTAAAGAGGGTTTGAGGTGACAGAAGAGCCTAGGAGTCAGACACCTTTGTGTTTGGATGCCACTCTCTGCCATCCCCTAACCTGAATGCATGGCTCCACCGTCCGGTGCCTCAGTTTCCCCATCTATAAGAAGGGGTGAGCACCCCAGGCTACCGTGCGGGCCAGCTCAGGTAATGTCCCTCTCCAGCTAACAACGGTTCACCAGCCCAGTCACGACATCCTTGGGCCCCTTTGTCATCTCCCCCGTCGCCCCTGCAAACGTTTCCCCCTGCAGGGCGGAAGGCCGCCTCCACCCAGCAGCTCCAGCTTCGGTTTCGTAACAGCCCTTGGAGCTCTCCTGCCTTGAACCTGAATCAGCCTGGACTTTCAAGAGAGCAGTTACATGTCCATTTTCTTCGATTATCAGTGAAAGGTTAAGTGGCCCGGCCCTCAGCCCCAGATGCCCATCTAGGGTTTTCCATTACCAGGCGCGGTGGAGGAGCGGGTCTGTGAGCACAGCCTCCCCGGGCCCGGCCCTCCACCTAATAGGGCCTCGGCCACTCTGCTGCGCGCAAAGCTTTCTCTGCGCCACAGCCAAGCCATTTAAACGGCACTCACAGCCCCTGTCTGCACGTCACCGACTCCTGAATACACGAAGGAGCCGGAGCAATAAAATCTATTAGGTCTCCTTTGTCCCATCTTGTCGTGGACTTCTAAGAAAAAGACACTAAGAGGATCAGTACCCAGAAAAACCTCCATAATTGTGGCTTCTCCAAGGCGAATGAGGACAATCGCCAGGCAACCGGCCAGTGGCTCCGCTGAGGGCCAGAGGGAGTTTAGCCAACAAGAGGCCGTTGCGAGCCTCTCGGTGCTGTGAGCGGAGAGGAGCCCACATTTTAAAAGGCCCTTGTGTAAGAACAGCAGGACGCAGGCAAGGCCCTCCGAGAGGGAAGGGAAATTAATTTCCTCCGCATTGATTGCAGTGCAGGCCTCTCCCTCCAGCTGAGGCCACGCGAGCTGGCCAAGCTGCTGCCTCATCTGCGTGGACGTTTTCCCTCTGGCCCCGCGTCTGCAGCCCAGAGTTCGGTGAGAATCCGTAAGGGTGGCACCAGGCCTGCCCAGGCCCCTCCATCTCGGTGAGGAGGGGCTCAGAGTATGTCTTCCTTGGCGCACGCCTCACACCCGTTGGGGGGCTTTGTGGGACCGTCACAGGCAGGGTCACCTAGGGAGGGAGGCTGGATATCCTGGTGATGGTGGGGTGACGCGAGGAGGGGGACGTAGGAATATGGAACTGCAGGTGCTTTTCCATCTCGGGGTCGCTAAAGGGACAACTTCTTCATGGGTCCATGGGAGACGGTGTCCCAGATTCCTGGAAGCCTCATCTTGAAGGGCCCCCCCCCTCCACCCACCCACTCAGACAATGGCAGCAAAATCCTCCTCCATAACCTGCCCTGCTTCTTGCCCATCTTCGTGGAAAAATTAACCCAGCCGTCCAGTGAGGGCAGCTCCTTTCTCTGTAAAGAGCCCACCCCCCCAAAGACGTGTGCAAGGACACGTGTTCCCAGTTGGAGAAAATGATGTGTTGGCTCAACAGATCTGGCACTGTTTTTCTCATAGTGACATCGTGTTTCTTTCCAAATAGCAGAGTCCATGATTCTGCTCGCCCTGAGAAGTCCCAATGGGAATAGCAGCAGTGGTAACAATGACAACGGCAACAGGTGAAGTGTTGACTAAATTCTCCTGTCCTGCTTTCCCTGGATGCCCTGAGAATGCTATGGACCAGTCTGTTCCCCCTGCCCCCCAGGAAATGATGAGCTCTTCAAAGGGTTTCACTGAGAAGAGTTTAATGAAGGGTCTCTCTGTGATTTTAAGTGTATGACTTGATGTCTGGCTATATAGCTATAACTGCCAGCATCAAGTCAGCTAACATCCACACTTCATCTACTGATCCTTGCAGCTGTGTGGCCAGGAAGGATCCTTACTCTTAGCAAATTTCAAGTGTTTATTATGGTAGTTGCAACTGCAGTGACCATGCTGTGCATTCGAGTTCCAGAACATTCATCCTGTCTAGCTGAAATTTTGTACATTTTGGTCCAGCATCTCCCCATTTTCTTCTTCCCCAACTCCACCCCTGCGAAAGGCTTTTCTATGCTTCCTTCTAGGCCTGTTTCAGTTTGCACACAGAAGTGAGACCGCACTCACTGTATCTGTATTTTTGTGCCAGATTTACTTAACTTTGCATCATATTCTGCAGGTTCATTCCTGTTGGCAGAAACAGTAGGATTTCTTCCCTTTTTAAGGCTAAGTAATATTCCATTCTATGCATAAATCACATTTTCTTTATCCATTCATCAGTTGACAGACATTCCAGTGGCTTCTATCTTGACCATTGTCAATAGTACTGCAATGAACATGGGGATGGGAATGTCTTGAGATCCTGATTTCATTTTCTTTGGCCAAAACACCAAAATATGGGGCTTCTAGATAATGTGGCCATTCTTAATTTTCTAAGAAACTTTCAAACCATTTTCCATAGTATGTGGAACAATTAATATTCCTACCCACCACAGTGTACAAGGTTTGGGTACCCCCTTTTCCCACATCTTTACCAACCCTTGCTACCTTTAACATTTTGGAGTATGGTCATCCTAACAGGATTTTTTAAATTTAAACATATCAAGATCTGCAGAAGATATTCCAACGTAATATCATATATGAAACTGTTATTCAAATTTCCATTAAGAAGCAGAACTGCTTAGAGAAGTGAAATAAACATGAAATGGTAGAAGGGGGGAGAGTTGGCAGAATTACCCTAAAAGAGAAAATCTCACCTTTATATAGTGAAGACAATTAGAAGATTAAAAAGACATCCCATGAATTGGGAGAAAATATTCATATAGTAAAACACTGACGTAAGGTTAACATTCAAAATATATCAAAAACTCACATGATTCGACAATTTAAAAACCTAATTAATAAATGGGTCGCCAACATGATATCATCTCACACTCATAAGAATGACATTTGAAAGACCCCAACAATAAGTGCTGGAGAAGAAGATTATGTAAATGATAACATTTCCACAACCAAACACATAACTGAAGTTTGGACCAAGTTAAATACTTAGAAGAACAAATATTAATATCATAGATATCAATAAACGCCACGAGGCTCTGCAGTCAGAGGGAGGGGCAGGGGAAGGGACAAGGGGACACAAGGCATGGTGGTAGAGGAAAATAAATGTATTTTCTAATTATTATTTTAAATTATTTTTTAATTTAAATTATATATATATATTTCACATCATTGTGATCCCTGGGGGGTCACCCACCACCTCCCCTCCCTGGCCACTCTAGCTGGTTCCCCCCACCCCCAGTTGTGTACTTTCATTTGGTTGTCCATATATTAGTTAAATCATTTAGTTTCTGTCTTTTTTCTTCTGACTTGTTTCTGCCAATATGATTTCTTCTAGGTACATCCATGTTACCAAAAAATCATCAAATTTGTCATTTTTAATTGATGCATAATATTCCATTGTGTGTATATACCACATCTTTTTCTTCCAGTCCTCTGTCTTGGGGCATTTGGGTTGTTTTATTCTTTTTTTTTTTTAATATAGCTAAGAGGGGAGGGGAAATCAGGGCAGGGATGAGCACAAGAGATTATGATGATGGCTAATGGGTGACTTGGTGTTGGGAGAACTTCAGAATAGGCAACAATGTAAAAAAATATATGTATGTGTGTAATCAATAAAATAAATAGATTTAATTTTTTTTAATCTAGCTAAAAACAAATTAGAGTATTAGAGATTATTTCACATAAAAAATATAGAGAAGATTCTGTAGTTAATTCGGTTTCCTACAGAATCTCAGCTTCCAAATTCCTTCCTCTCTTCTGTTTTATCCCCTGCATTCATTCCCCAAGAAGCAGCCACACGGTGGCTAGTTAGATCTAACCTAGTTAGATCACATTACCCCCTTGCTTCAAGCCCCATAATGATCTTCTGTCACACTTAGAAAAAATTTCAGATTTCCAGAGCCTCTAAGGGGCAGACCAGGGCTTGCCAGCCTTCCAGAAAGGGCCTTGCAAAAATATTTTGAGTTATTTTCAGTCATGCTGTGTCTGTGGCGACTCCTCAATGTGCATGACAAAGACAATCACAGGCAATGTAAATAAATCAGATAATATGTAAATGAATCACAAACAATCTATAAATGAACCACAGGTAATAATATAAATGCATCAAGGCAATATGCAAATGACCACAGGCAATATGCAAATAAATCATGTTATGTAAATGAACAGGTGTACTACTGTTCCCATAAAACTTGATTTGTGGACACTGGTGGTGGACTGGGTGGACCCCACAAGCCGTGACAGACCAGTCACTGACCTAGATCCTTGTTACTCAAAGTACAATCCAAAGACCAGGTACATGACATCACCCGGGGTTTGGAAACAACATGTCACCCTATACCTACTGAATAGGAACATGCACTGTGATCAAGTCCTAAGTGACTCGTACCCACAGATCCAGACTTTTCCTCCATGCATCTAAGCTAATCCCCTTCCTCCCCCTCACACCCTTCTCCCCAGGCCCACTGGGGTTCTTGCTATTTTTGAAACATTCCAGGCTACTCACCCTGCACTTGTCTGTAATATTTTTCCTCCAGCTCTTCTGGAGGCTGGCTCTGTTTCCAGCAGGACCTTTATCACCGTCTCTAATTTTCCTGCTGCTTCTCTTTAAGTCTCAGGGCCACACCCTGAGTGAGTGGTTGCTGAACAAGAGACGAACAAAGCAGAACACAAGACTCACTTTTTTCTTCAAGGTAGGAAACACAGGGGCAGGAGATGGAGAAAGAAGATTTAACCCTGAAAGTCCTCTTTCCTAACCATAGGATCTGAGTTCTAAAAGCATCACACCTGTGGATGTCCGGATGCTGGGGAGATGGGAAAATGTGGCGGCCACCCCCATTAAGACCCAGAGTCACAGCCCTGCCATTTGAATGTGCTCTTGCCTGGAGATGTGAGTCATAGAAAACGGTCGGAGTGGTATTTGGGGATTCCAGAATCAATGCATTAAGAGAGTTTCTGCATCTGCTTTCATCCTGTGGACCCTCGTGGGGAAGCTGGGCTGGAATCCTGGAGGAAGAGAGACCTCGTGGCAGAGAGCAGTGCTCCCCAGCCAACAGCCAGAAGCCCTGCGGGCATGTGAATGAAGCCACCTTGGACATCCCAGCCCCACAAGCTCCCAGCCAAGGCAGCACTGCCAGTGACACTCCAGACACCCCCACCCCCAACAGCAGGCAAAGCAGAGGAAACCATGCCAGCCAACATTATGGAAACCCATGGGCCCAGCCTTAAAGCAAACAAACTTGCCAGCCAGTCATGAGTTATTTAAGCAACAATTAACTTGGTATAACAACAAAGAAATGAAATAATAGTCATCCCCAAGCAAGAGCCCCCTGATCAAAGTATTAGAATCTAATTCTGATGGGAAGATCAAACCCGGTATCTTTGGTGGTTTCTTTTCCTTGATATATAAATACATACATTGTTGTCTACCCCTGATGTTCTCCCACCACCCTATCATCTGTGAACCATCTTAGTCTCTTGTGGCCATCCCTCCCCCAGTGCTAGCCCCTCCCCCTCCTGCTCCACACCTCAGCTCTGTTGACAGTTTTAAATTTTTCTTGTCCATTCGCTTGTTTTCCCCGTATCCTTCATATAAGTGAGACCATCCAGTATTTCTCTTTCTCTTTCTGGCTTATTTCTGCCAACATGCTTCCTTCCAGTTCCATCCATGTTGCTGCGAATGACATAAGTTTGTCTTTTTTGATTGGTGTATTGATGTACACAATATTCCATTGTGTACATGGACCACAACTTTCTGATCCATTCATCAGTTTCGGGGCATTCGGGTTGTTCCCATATCCTGGCTGTCGTAAATAGTGCTGCGATAAACATTCGAGTACAGGTGTCCTTTTGAATGAGTGTTTTTCTGTCCTTTGGGTAAATTACCAGAAGTGGAATTGCAGGATCAAATGGTAGCTCCAATTTCAGTAGCTTGAGGGTCCTCCACACAGCCTTCCATAGTGGCTGGGCCAATCTGCATTCCCACCAGCAGTGTAAGAATGTTCCTTTCTCTCCATATCCACACCAGCGCTTGTTGTTACCCATCCCCTTCCCCCCTATATGGGCCATTCTTATTGGTGTGAGACGGTATCTCATTGTGGTCAAAACTGGTATCTTTTGGATCCCTGGAAGTGTAAATAGCTATTATACATGCCAGTAAAGCCTGTTTATTTATTATGACCCCCAAAATGTCACAAAAGATAAAACTTAGTGACTAAAAGTCATTGTCATGCAAATAATGCAGTAACAGCACATTCACAGTGATATGCAGCCACTACCCACCTGACTCCAAAGCATGACCATCGTTTTAAAGAAGAAGAAAAACTCCTGAATCCACTGAGCAGTGTCTCCCTCTATCACACCCCCGAACCCCTGGAAACCATTCATCTGCCTTCTGTCTCTGGATTTGCCTGTGTGGGTCCTTCCCATAAACGGAATCCACAAGTTGTGGCCTTTCATTCAGCATGATGGTTTCCATGTTCTAACCTCAATGAGTCAATGCCTCACCCTTTTTCATGGCTGAGTAATAGTCCCATGTGGATGGACCCCTGGAGAGTAGTGTTCCTCTGAATACTCATCTCCCGAGTTTGGATGGAATCCAGTGGTTCTCTTCCGGAGCCTCCATGCCCCAGGGGCACCTGGCAATGTTTGGAGACTTGTTAGTTACAAATGTGGGGGGTGGGGGGGAGTGTAGTCCCATCTGTGGATGAGGCCACTAGGTGTGTGAGGGAGCCTCACAGCTCCCTCCAAGGCACCGGATAACCCCACAGGAACTGCTCAGCCATAAATGACCCCAATACTGCAGTCGGGAACCCCAGTTCCGCGCCAGCCTTCCCCAGAACCCCCGGGAAGGGCAGGGGTTATATCAACCCCTTCCTTCAGTGGGGGGGCTTCCAAAGCCCCCAGGACACGGTAACCGCATCTCCTTCCCCCCTCAGAGCCCACAGCCCGGTGGGTAGTTTAGCCACGTGTGATTCCTCCCTGACACCCGCCATGTCCAAGAGGGGAATCAAAACAAAACTCTCCAGATCAATTTGCGGGGAAAATAAAAGGATATTTCTGATGTTTTTCTAAGCTTTTCATCCTTTTTAAAACAACGGGGCGGGGGAGGGGGGTCAAGTGGCAACTGGAGAATGAAAGTGAGTGTTCAAAAGCACCAACAGCCGAAGTCCACGGAAAATCAAAACAGACCGGCTCTCAGTGTGGGTAATTACGGCCACAATCAAGTAATGAAAGGTTTATTAGTTTAATGTGATTCCATCAAGTACCAAAAAGCGGGAAGGAGTGGGAGAAAGAAAGAAAATGGATATGAAAGAGGAGGGGGGTGGAGGGAGACATGAAAGAGGGGCACGGAAGAGCCGCAGAGGGAAATTAGATGCATCTGTAATTAGCTGGACGCTGAACGAGCTGGCCCAGCCAGGCAGCGGCGGGGGCACCCACACGCACACCTGAACCCTCCACCTGAACAGCTTCCCCCAAACTGTGCAAGTCACGGATGCCGTGTGCTGGCGGCTTGAGGCAGCGGCCTCGGCCTCCAGCAGCAAACAAAACAGAAAGGACCCTTCCCTTTGCCCCTGGAGCTCACATTCAAGCGTGGGCACCAGAGGCTAACTGAAAGAATGCTGGGAAGCATGGTGTGTCACGCAGAGGGAGAGCAGGGCAGGAGCTAGGAGGTGTCAGGGGTGGGGAGCGCTGGGGTCTTGGAGCAGGTGGCACAGGAGGAGATGGCAGGTCAGCATAGACTGGAAGGAAGAGGAGTGACCGGGGCACAGGGGGACCTTGGGCTTAGGGCAAAGGACGTGCAAATGTCCTGGGCGGAGAGGTGCCTGTGGAGGAAGGGAGGGACCCGTGGGCCTGGAACAGAGCAGGAGAGCCCAGGAGAGACCAGCAGGAGAGAACGACAGGCACATCGAGGAGGCCAGAGCTAGAGCCTTGTAGGCCAGAGGCTTCTATGCCCAATGAGAAGCGAGACCTCTGACCTTTATGCTGAGAAGGGAGCTCAGGCGGGTCTTAGCCAGAGCCATGGCGGGGGTCACTCCAGCTGCTGGCCAGAGGAGGTGGCCCCTAAGGCAGGCCAGCGGAGGAAGCGCTCACTGTCCCGGCGCGGAGAGCCTCGCCCTGCTGTTGGGCACAGCGCTGGAGGATGGGCAGTTAAAGCCTCAGGGTGAAGCCTCCGCCATGGACACTGCTGGCTCCCTTCGTGGACAGCCTTGTCCAGTCACCTGCAGAGCGTCTGGCAGAGACCTTGCTGCTCGGTCCTCCCAAGATGGCCTGGGCGCAGACAGCAGCCTCGTTCTGGCGGCGCCTCTGGCAGCACGTGTTTTTAAAATGGAGTCTTCGCAGCCTCCCACGAGAGAGCATGGCCAGACCACAAATAAACCTAGACTGGCCGCCCAACGCAAACTTGGGCTGAAAACCTACCAGCAAGGCTCGCCTGGTTCCGAGAACACAGGCCCTCGCCCAGTGAAAGGACATTGCCACAGGGAAGAAAAGAGACGAATGGACTAGCGAACAACCAAGAGTGGGGTGCAAGAGGATGGAGAGGGGCCCTCAGGGGGGCATCCCAAAATCCATTTACTGAGATTGTCAAAATGATGTGAAATATATATATAAATAAATTATTAAAAAGAGAGAGATTGTGATTTAAAGAATAAAAATAAATACAACCCTGAAAAAATGGAGCCTTCGTTTTTTGATTCAGGCGCAGTGAGGCCAACAGAGTGGGAAACAGTTGCCAAAGAAGATGCTCAAAGACTCCAAAACAAGGGGCAAACCACCCCAGGTAGCGCCACAAGGGAAGCACCAGGATTGTCAGGGACAGGGGGTGCAGCAAGAGAGAGGGGACCAGAGCCTTTAGTGTGGTTTCCACACGAAGGAATAGCTGGGGCCGAGAGATCAGTGAGGATTAGTCATGTGGCCCAGGTTCGCAGGCTCTGGGGGCGAGGTGCTGGCACCTGACTCTGGAGTGATAGGACAGGTGGATAGTGGAGTGTGAGAACCTCATCAAGCAGGCAATTGAGTGTGGATGTGGACTCTGGACTGGCTGGGTTGTGTATGCCAGGTGAGCTTGTGGGTATGTTAATTACCATCTCTAATAATTGACCAGCCCTCAAGGGGACAGTACCTAGGGCATCAACAAGTCCCCACAGGTCAAAGCATCAGAATAATAAAACACGCATAGAACATGTGAGCCCATGGCTCATCCAGGCAGGGATATAAAGGTCTGGGCCTCCTATTTTCATCGCTCTCTAATATTCCACAGGACAAAGAATTCAAAACATCCATGCTGTTTAACGGATATTAGGTAAACAGGCAACATCACAAAATAATGTCTCCAAATGATTGATCAATACACAAAACAATGCACAGCACCATTACCTTTCAGGGAAATGTCACTTGAAACCAAAATGACATACTATGACATGGCCGTGTGAATGGCTTCAATTCTAGAGTTGGACAATACCAAGTGTCGACAAGGATATAGAGCAACAGCATTTGCTTCCCACCCAACCCAGTTGTGTGGTGACTGGGCTCCTGCATGAGAAGTCAATGTGCTCACCAGTCAAAGGGGCCGAGGACAGCAGCTATGGGTTGGGGACTTGAGTTGTCAAAGCAGGTCTTCAATAAAAATCAAAACCAGGCAGATTCACCCTATCTCCTCATTCTATCTCCTGAGTTCCTCACCCAGCTTGGCTTTCTCAGTCAAAGCAATGAACCTAGGCACAGCTAAATCAGGGCATGCACACCCATCCATCACTTCATGAGGCTTAGTTCCCACAGGAACCTCCCCCCCTCCCCAGGATGGTGCCATCTGAATTGTGTAACTATGCTCCATGATGGCTGCATAGCAACAGTCACCATATAACCCATTTCTCGGACTGTACCCCTGCCCTTGTTATATGACTGTATTTTGATCTCTACACCAGAGCAAAGGGGCTGAGCCTGGAGGTGCCCTCTCAAGTGACGTCAGGGCTTCTGGGAGCGGGTGGGTTAGGGATGGTCCCATCCAAACCGCGTGGAGACTTGTTCAGTGCGACGTTTTGATGGGCGTCCAAATGGCTTTCAGAAATAAAAATAAGAGATTCCAGTGATGGATATTGAAATCCAAATCCTAAAAGCCTTCTGACGACGGTGTTCCAGGTGGTTCAGAGATATTTTTTTCCCCTTTTCATGTAAATCATGTTCCCAGACAGCACAGAGCCTGGTCTAAATTCTCTTCTGCACTAATCTTTTATATACTTTTATGCTTGTCTGAGATGATTAAACATGACTCATTCATGGCTCTGTTTTCAACCACCACTGGTCTCTTCCAGTCGGCAACATCTGGTTTTTTGCAGTAAAAGGTTCCCTTTGTCTGTCATGGAAGTCTGCGGAGACCCAGCAAGTAGGGCAGCACGCCGGGCGCTGGCCAGGTGCCGGTGACTGCCAGGCACAATAGAAGAGCCAGGGCCATCTGCTGTCTTTATTGATGGTGATTTGAAACTGGATGTCAGATGAATGAGAACCGCCAGCTCCATGTCAACTGGATGGTTTTAACCTTCCCTATTGTTTTGGTTGCAAACCCTTGCTTTTCATAAAAAAACTTTTAAGTAAAACTGGATTCCTGTTCTGAGGAAGACCCACCCTTCCTTGGACTCTCAGGAGAACACCTGGGGCACCCTCGTGATGCACCATGGATGCAGAAAGCTGCTAGAATAGACCAAGGTCAAGGTCATGGTGTAGTTCTGGTTCCCAGAGGTGATCTCCAGGTGATTTTGCTTTTTCTTCTCTTTTTATGTATTTTAAATCCTCTGTCGTGAACATTTATAACTCCATGGTCATAAAATAAATTGAATCTCTTAAAGAAAACGAGTATTGTTTGAGAGTCCTTAAACACACCTAACAGCGTCTAGCTAGGTCTCGTCAATGTGTCCATAGGGACTCACCAGGTAACTGTGTGCCAGCATCGTTCTTGGCCTTGATGATGTGGCAAACAAGGACATCAGCTGACCTCAAAGGTCCAACAATTTAATGGCAGGAAGACAGGGGTGGAGTGGCTCTGCTCACCACCACCCCACAGTGAGTTCATTCCCTCAGTCCTCCTCTCCCCTGCCACTGCCCCCTAGACCAGGAGCTCTGTGGGTCTAGGGGCATCAGTCCCCAGAGGAAGGATGCTTCCCCCACCAGGACTTGGTGACAAATACCACTCAAATAGAAGCTGAGCTGCCCCTGGTTACTTTGAGCAACTTGGGCCAGTTGGCCAGAAGGCAAAGGAAATGGCATCTTGCAAAAGTAATAGACTTCAGCCTTTACGAGAAGGGAGGGATGCAACCCTACAATGGAGATGGGAGGTGACTGCTTGGTGAGGTGGCTCACTAGGGAGCCGATCAGTGCTCCATGCCCAGAGCCACTGTAAGTGGACAATACCTGCACCCCAGCCTACTAAGGACATGGTGACCATGTGTTCAGAGTCCTGCAGAATGAGGGGTCACTGGAGCTGACTGGTCACTTAGAACAGCAGAGGGGAAGGGGAGTATGGAATGGGAGGTGGGGATGGGAAATGATGAGGTTCGTGATGACTGAGAAGGTGGGGGCTCTAGTCCAGTCCTCTAACCTCACTCTCTTGAGTTTCTCCAGAAACCAGGACCAACCAGAGTCCTAGGGAAACCACATCTGGATGAAGTGGACCTATGGGGGAGGGAAATGGATCCAGGCTGTGCCAGGATAACACTGAGCAGACAAAGCTGGAACCTCACCCAGATCCTCTTTACTGGCTCCAGCTGCACAATTGTGAACGAATTAAAGTCATGGCTGATCCATTCCCTAGACTGCTGCCCTCAGTCAGCTTGGAGACACCTCTTCCAGGAGGCTGACTAAACAGCCTAGGGGTGCAGAGCCCAGCCCCCTACCTTAAAGGGAGACCAACTCCATAGTGTGAGTTATGTCCCACATTCCCTATGGGATGAGGCCAAAGTTGTCTCTGGTTACTTCTTTTGATGCCTTGTACTTCTTTTAAATTGAGATTAAAATTCATATACCGTAAAAAGCACAAATATTTCATGCATAATTCCATGAGTTCTGACAAGTGTCTTCTAACCTCACAACATCCCAATTAAAATGCAAACATTTCCATCACCACCCACTTCCTCCTGCCCCCTTTCAGTCATTCCCAAACATTTTAGATTTTTCTGAGTTTCATCACCAGAATGTGTGTCTATTCTTGAGATATCAATGTGGAATTGTGTAGTATGGACTCCTTGGTATATATCTTCTTTCACTCAGGATAGTATTTCTGAGATAATCTGTGTTGCTGTGCCTGTAAGTAGTTCAATTGCTACTGCTGACCATCAGTTCAGTAATCCATTCTTCTGTGCATGGAAATCTGAGTTGTTTCCAACTTTTGGTTATTAGTAATAAAGTTGCTATAAAAATACTTGCACAAGAGTTTTTTTGAACATAGGTTTCTGTTTCTCCTAGTAAATACCTTCAGGGCAATGAGTAGGTCATTTGATTTCCAAACATTTTTCCAAAAGTAGTTGTACTATTTTACACTAACACTGCATGAGAGTTCTAGTTGCTCCCCATCGATGTCAACATTTAATATTGTCAGATTTCTGATTTTAGCCATGTTAAGCCATTCTCCCTGTGGTTTTAATTTGCATTTTCCCTGATAGCTAATGATGCTAAGTATCTTTCCATGTGCTTGTAAACCATGTATATTTTCTTCTAAAATATCTATTCAAGAATTTCAGCTATTTTATTGAGCTATTTATCTTTTTATTATTGATTAGTGGGTACTCTTGATATATTCTGAATACAAAGCCATAATAGATATGTGTGTAGCAAGTATTTTTTTTTCTTTGTGGTTTATATTTTCATTATCTTGATAAGATCTTTTAGTAAACACTTTTTTTAATTTTACAAAGTGTAAGCTATCTTTTTTTCTCTTATTTTGTATCTTTTCCAGAAAGTCTTTTTCCCTACCTCCAAGAGTGCTGAGATAATCACCATTTTCATACTAGAAATTTCATAGTTTCACTTTCACAGTCTCACATTTAGATCTAGGTCCTTGTAAAATTAGTGTGTGTGTGTGCGTGTGTGTGTGTGTGCATGTGTGTGTATTGTAATGTGAGGTAAATATTAAGGCTCATTTTCCATTTACCCAGTTGTTCAGTTTCATTGACAAAAAGACTTTCCTTTGTAAATCTATTTCTGGGGAAGAGCCACAGACATCAGGACCAGGACTGCTGCCACCAACACCAAGTGATCAGCAGCTGAACTGTGCCTTGGACTAAAGGAGGTCCCAACCTCCTCAGCAAATCAAGAAAAACTTCAGTGACCTGATCCATGTGGTCCCTAGTCGATGTGAAGATCTCCTGTCTTCTGTTGACCAGCCCCTAAAAATTGCCAGGCACAAGGTGGTGGGAAAGAAGTACCTTTTGTGTGACTACACAGAGATGGGGACTCCTATAGATCACCATGGAGTAACAAGCATGACCCTCCCTTAGAGGATGGGGCCAGGCCTTCTGCTCAGCAGAGAAAGCTGGAGGTGAAGTCATCAATGCCTTTGATTGGTATGGAGAACTTTTTTGGAAGACAGAGTCTCATCTGTCCACCTCAGGGGCCTGGATCATGTTTTTCCTAGAGTGATCCTCATCAAGAAGGCTGGAGGTAGACCAAAGAATATCAAGGACTGCTGGAACTCCATCCATGTAGTGGAAGTTCAGGGGAAATCCACAATAAGCTGACCCCCACCATGATGCTTGGCTGCAAACCAACAAATCCACCTCAACTACCATCAACCTCGAAGGAGCCTCACCAGACAAATGGAGAAAAATGAAACTGTGAGCAACAGCTCCCCACACATAGCCAACAGTGGGTGTCTGGAGAGGACATGGAAAATAAAGTCAGAAGTATACTGGACGAGATCTGCTTTGGGAAAACAAAGGATACCATCAACAGGCAGGTCTTTGCAGACTTCTGTAGACAATCAAAATAAGAAGCTCTTAAGAACAACCTGGTGGAGGCTTTCAAGAAAAAGCAGCAATGTTAAGCCCCCACTTCAAGCTCACCAGGTACCATGTGTGCATTTGAGTTCTTTCTTAGAAACCTCATTTCTGCTCCCCTCCCACCTCCCTGCCCTGTTGTTACAGGTCATATCACAACACACAGTGCCCGCTTTTCTAAGAATAAAGCCCAACAAATGCCTGTCTCCGCCTCTGCGGCCTAGTTCCCACCACGTTTTGCTATCAAAACTTGGCATTTCTATAGAGACCATGTGCGTTTTTGCTTGCCCCAGTCCCCGTCTCCTCCTCCCCACCCCCATTTAGAGGCACAAAATATATGGTCTGTCTGCCTCCCCCCCCACCTTTTGTTATTTTGGTGTAAAAAAAATGTAAAACAAAAAAATTATGAAATAACTGTGATGTGTGAAAGAAGGAAGAAAAACTGAAAATCTGATTCAACGTGTGTCTGGGAGTTGCTAGGGGTTGGGGGTGGGGGACAGGACAGGACCAGGAACAAGGCAAGATGTTTCTCAGCATCCTCCTGTGCACTCACCCCTGTCCCACCAAGACCAGGCAGAGGGGGTGGGGCCAGCTGATCATCTGCTCTACCAGCCAGGTGCCTTTCTGTCAGTTTTTCTGTCCGTTTTTATGGAATGCAAAAGGAGTTTTTTGTTTTAGGTTTTGTTTTTTGTGTTTTGTTTTGTTTTGTTTTTTGTAAAAACTCTACATCTTATACATGAGCTTCCATACTTTAAAAAAAAAAAAAGGAGAGGAAAAAAGCGAACTGGGACATATATACACAAATACCAGAATCTGGGCACTAAGGTATGAGAGTTGTGCATTTGTGTGCCTTTCACCCTCCTTTCCACACCCTGAAACATATCCCTGAGTGGGATTCTGAGGCCCTGTGTGATCTCACAGGGAAGTATGCGGTGATTGATTAGTGATGTCTGCATGGGAGCAGGAAGTCAGAGCCCAGTCTCAGATTCCACACATCAGCCATCTTTAGCAGGCATTATTACCAGCAAACATAGATGCAGGTGTCCCAAGGTCACAGAGCACACACTCTACTCACAGATATGCCCTAAGACAACTAGTGAGAGAAATCAAGGGACTGGTACAAAAACCCAAGGCAAAAAATAAGTCATTATAAAGACCTCAGAGATGGTTCCAAAGATGGAAGCAATCATGTTACCATAACAGACCATAGGAATAATGTCACAAGTGTCATGCCTGGCCAACGAATGGGCCCCTGGAGAATCAAGGCATGACAGCAGTGCCATGTTCACAATCACAAAATTTAAATAGCATCTAAAATCTCTATATTTTCCACTTCATCAAAGAACCAAGTGTTTTCCCATTGGGAATGAGAGCCACCCTCTTTTCCCGAGAAGCAAAGGTTAGGTTAGGGCAGGAATGACAGTCGAAAGACTGACTTCTTCTGTCATCAGGGACAGAGGGTCAGGGAAGAGAAGACAGGGGAGTTGTTTCCGTTTACCTTTTGAACACTTTGGACACCTATTCTGAATAAGTTTCAAACACTTGGCACTAGTCTCACCATGATTTCACGAGGGACAGTTGCTAATCTCCAAAGGAAAAATGCAAAGAATATCACAGAAGAAAAGGCCATCATCTTTGCCCATAAAGAAGAGGTGAGGACTTTATACTAAATAAGAAACAAAATGCAAAATAATGGTTATGTTAATGATGGTGATGATGATAACCTCTTTTTTGCAATAGTGCATTATATGCAATTTTTTTTTAATAGCAGGTTGTGATTTAGGGGATCTCGTAGGTTGAAACAAAAGCTCCTCCTATTTATCCTGGACAATGATTTTCATCAAATCACTGTTCCAAAATCCTCTTTCCCTGATGAGTATGAAAAACTCCAGGACCAAGATCCTCACTGGTTGTCCAGAGTCGTAGCCATTCTGGGCAAAGCTGGAAGAATTCTGGAATTCTAATAGTGACTTCTGCCCTCTCCCTCCCTTTAAGTTGAGCCCTGCCAGCAGGTGTTACGGAGCAAGCATGTTTCTTGAACTAACTTATTCAATAAAAAGTAAAACAAGAAAGACTAGGACCAGGCACTGAAAGGACCTATGTGGGCTCAAAACAATCGTATAAAGTAGCACCACATCACTCACCTCACAACGGAGAAGCTGAAGCTCAGAACAGTCAAGCCACTGACCTAGGGACACACAGCACATAAGTAAGGACAAAGTTCAAACCCGCCTTGGCCAGCCTGGCTCATTCAGAACACACCTCATGGCGAGTGCTCCCAGTGCTGGCAGCCCTGCTGCCAAACTGTGCCCCTGATGCCAGGCTGTGTCCCTCCTCCCCCACCAGGGAAAGGGCAGGTGTCCAGAGACATGGGCCTGAAATCATTCTTGCATTTAAAACTGGGGCGGGGGTGAGGAGTGGGGGAGGCACTATGTCCTTGGACCTTCCACCAGACAGCCCCCACTGAGCTGGGGCTCCCCATAAACACAGACCCAGGTCACCTCAAAGCTCTGCAGAATTCAAACCCAAGATGGGGGCTGCCAGGGCCCTGGGGTGGCAGACACCGTGCCCTTCCTGCTGCCCCAGCTGAGCCTGCAAGTCCTTTCCTAAACATGGAAACGTGCTCTCTAAGCTGGGAGATTAAAAGCCAGGAGACATCTTATCTCAGGTAGGCGATTCAGAGGCCCACCTGGTGGAGGGGTAACAGGATCCCTCCGCACATTTAATTACCATGAAAGCTTCTGGGGGTGGAGGGATGGGGGCGGGAAGAGCTGGGGGGGGGGGAGACAGACACATGCAAACGCCAGCCCCACCTAATTCCCCTGGTGACCCGAATTAAGCAGTCAATCTGCCTGCTCGAATCCTAGGCTCAGCCTCATGGCAGCCTCGAGCACAGAGTCAGAGACCCCACCGATTTCACAGACCAGAGTCCTCCTGCCGACTGTGGCCAGTCGGGGGGTGTGCGAGTGGCCGCGCTGCTGGGTGCTGGAAACCAGCCACCAGGGGATCCGAAAGACTTGCGTCGGCATCTGGCTCCCTGCCTCACCCCTGTGGCCTCCACAACCTGTTTCTCACCATGAGCCTCGATTTCTCCATCTGCAAAATGGGGCTGCACCTCGTCACTAGGGAAACCGCTGGAGGCGTGAGCGGCCCGGCAGGGCTGTCACTGGCAGGAATAGCCTCCACCAAAATGCAAATAATGTCAGTGTCACTTTCTCTGACCTTCTCCCGGCAAGCACTTCGTGCTGGCTGGGCTACAGGCCTTTCCTTCTGGAACCTTCGGGGCCGGCGTAGTGCTATTTGGGAAGAAGGAGGTCACTGAAGAATCTGGTCTTCAGAGCCCCGGAGACTCAGAGGGGCGGCCTCAGCATCCCAGCCCCCCCACCCTCAGCACAGAGTTGGGGAGTCACATGCCTTCCTTTCCCCCTGGATACAATCGGGGAGCACATCCAGCTGAGAGACAACTGGAAGATGGAAAAGGATAATGTCTGCAAGGCACACAGTAGGCGCAAGACCACAGCATCCCATGATACCGACACAGAAATGGGTTCCAGGCGTCTCTCCCCACCAGGCCGTGCTCTGCAAGGGCGGAGTGTGCACCTTGCACATAGTAGGTGCTCCGCGAGTTCTCACTGGAGGGGCTGGATATCTTGGGGTTAATGGCTGCCTGTCCATCCCCCCACCTCACCCCCACCCCTCTGCACCTAAGCAGTGAGGATGGTTCCTAGCAACAGGATGGCTGTGATTGGCACCAACACCCCCAGGAAGCCCAGGGCACCCCTGGACCTTAGCCACCCCTCGAACCCACAGCTCTTTCAACAGGAAGCGCACAGGAACCGCTGGTCAACTAATCCCGTGACCATCCCCATCTCCACGCACTGCCCAGCCCTTCCTCCCAGCATGCCCTCGGCCCCACTCCCGCAACACGCCAGGGCCCACACGCCATGGCCCAGCCTGGGCACCGCCCGCCCAGGGCAGCTTCTGCATGGACAGGGCAGCGTGGACAGGGCTTGGTGCCTGGGAAGCACTGACGGTTGTGATGCCTCGTCAGGCCTGGACAGTGGCCTCTGGCAGCCTGGGCCCTGTCCCCCAGGCTGCCGGGAGGCAGATCCTGTGCCCTCTGCGGCCCTCTCGGGAGCCCTGGCGGGAACACACAGGCTGGTCCCTGGGGCCCTGGCTCCCCGAGAGCAGAAGCTGTGGCTTTGATGGAGGCCAAGTTCCCCCATTTACCTCCATTCCACAGCCGCCCCAGAGGCGCGCAGAGCAGGGGGCCTCACCCCCTGTGGCTGGCATGGATTTGGAGGTGCCGCAGGGGTGAGGGGGGCTGAGGGGGGCTTACCCCACTCGCCCTATTGCACCAGCGCCCCTGGGGGAGAGGAGGCCAAAGAACTGGCGTGTGTGGCTGGGAGGGGGGCAGGCCAGGGTCTGCCTGCTAGAAACGGGGTCACCGGGCCCCCATCAGGCCCCGGGACCCGCCCTGCAGCTGCGCCCGGCTGATGCCCGCTCAAGGGGTGAATACAACCAGCTGCAGCAGGTAAAGGGTTAACCTCTACCGGGTGCCTCCTTAGTGGTGGCCCCCAGGGCGGTTGGGGGGCTTCTGAGCTCCTGGGGGTGGAGTCAAGAGAAGCCTGGAGGCCAGCGGGCAGGTGGGCAGGAGGGAATGTGCGCGGAGCACGCAAGGACGCCTCGCTGAGCCCTTAGCTAGGCCGCTGCCCTCCCTGCTCGGCTGCCCGCGGCCTGGCAGCTCAGAGCCCCCTCCTGTCACGGAGCCCACATCCTGCAGCTCCTCGGTGCCTCCGCGGACGGGCTCTGCTGACCCTCAGTGCCCAGCCCCGGAGAGTGGCCGGGAGGGGTCAGGGAGGCCTGTCCCAGAAGCCCCTGCGCAGCGGACACGGGCCACGGTTCACGGCTCATCGCGCTCTGCACCCTGCAGACCGGACCCACCGCCCGGAGCGCCCCTGAAGGCCGAGGCTCACGAGCGAGAGGCGGAGCGGAGCAAGGGCTGACCGGGGCCCCGGAACGAATGGGGAGCCCAGAGGACCCTCGTCCCGCCTCCTGCAGGGAAGGTGGACCTAGGTCCCTCCTGGGAGGCTGGCGAGGGGCTGACTGCGGGTGCAGTCCCGGGTCTGACCACCAGGGGGCGTTGCGTTGGGCCTGTGCTCCCCCCCCCCCCAGTCAGTCCTAGAGGTAAGACACACCAGGACTGGCCGGGACCCACCAATTGCTCCCACGTGACTGGACTTAGTGGGTCCTGGTGCCCTGGGCCCGAAGGGTGGCCTGGGCTGAAGGGAGGGGGACACGGATTGGACCCCATGCCAGGGACTGAGTCTGAGCCAAGACAAGAGGAGCTAGTGGGTGGGCCCAGACACCCCCCCTTCCCCGCTACCCCTCCCT
>PVHY01001575.1:92412-153194 GCA_004024945.1 Uropsilus gracilis | reverse complement strand
ATATATCATATTTTTTTCATCTAGTCATCTGTTTTGGGGCATTTAGGTTGCTTCCAAATCCTTGCAGTTATAAATAGTGCTACAGTAAACATCCAAGCACAGGTGTCCCTTTGTACCCACAGTGAGGTTTCTTTTGGGTAGATTCCCAAGAGAGCAATTGCTGGGTCAAATGGTAGTTCCATTTTCATTAATTTGAGGGTCCTCCACACAGCTTTCCATAGTGGTTGGACCAGTTTACATTTCCACCAGCAGTGTAAGAGTGTTCCTTTCTCTCCACATCCTTGCCAGCACTTGCTGTTGCCCGTTCTTTGGATGTGGGCCATTCTTACTGGTGTAAGGTGGTATCTCATTGTGGTTTTGATTTGCATTTCCCTTATTGCTAGTGACATTGAGCAAATTTTCATGTGCCTGTTGACCATTTGTATGAAATCTCTTCTTTTGTATGCATGCTCTCAGAATGCAATAATTTCATGGACTAGAGAGTTAGTTTGAAATAGTTCCTCATTTTCCTTCCACAGCCTGTGAAATAAGAGCAAGCTTCTATATTTGACCTTGAAGCAAAGTAGAGAGCAATATTGGAGAATGGAAATTAAGAGTTTGCAGCATGTGGGGTGTATCATTGTCCAGGACAAGCGATGTCAATGGAGAATATGTGAGAGAATGATCTGTCAGAGTTGTGAGCTGGAACAGTAATATTAATCAGTAAACCAGGATTGGTTTACTAGTGGCCACTAGTGTATATATATATGTGTATATATATTCTATTTTTTAGTTCAAGAATATAAACTCAGGCATTCATCAGAAACAAAGTATGAAGGGGAAGAAAGGCTTTCTGATGAATTCTGAAAACACTTTCCTAATGCTCCAGCCTCCCTGGGGAGTCCAGCAATGCAAAACTTCCATTGGTTAGTGTATAATTATGCTATTTCCTGTGGAAATATTTAATGTCTTTTGCTTTGTATTCCTTGTAGGTGAAAGCCCAACCCCTGTGGTTCTTAATGCCTCAGCAGGATTATTTTCACTAAAGATGGAAACACTGGAGTCTGAATTGACCTGTCCAATCTGCCTTGAGTTGTTTGAAGATCCCCTTCTGCTCCCTTGTGCTCATAGCCTCTGCTTCAGCTGTGCTCACCGCATCTTGGTCTCCAGCTGCAGCTCTGGTGAATCCATTGAACCCATTACTGCTTTCCAGTGTCCCACGTGCAGGTATGTTATCTCGCTGAACCACCGGGGTCTGGATGGCCTCAAGAGGAATGTGACCCTGCAGAACATTATTGACCGCTTCCAGAAGGCTTCAGTCAGTGGGCCCAATTCCCCAAGTGAGAGCCGCCGGGAGAGGACTTACAGGCCCAGCACCACCATGTCTAGTGAGCGAATTGCTTGCCAGTTCTGTGAGCAGGACCCGCCAAGGGATGCAGTGAAAACCTGCATCACCTGTGAGGTCTCCTACTGTGACCGATGCCTACGGGCCACACACCCCAACAAGAAACCTTTTACCAGTCATCGCCTGGTAGAACCAGTGCCAGACACACATCTTCGAGGGATCACCTGCCTGGACCATGAGAATGAGAAAGTGAACATGTATTGTGTATCTGATGACCAATTGATCTGTGCCTTATGTAAACTGGTGGGGCGTCACCGAGACCATCAGGTTGCATCCCTCAATGATCGATTTGAGAAACTCAAGGTAAGGGATCTGGGAACTATCCCTTCCTCAACTCTGTCTCTTAACTTACAGTTACATAGTTAGCAAGTGACCAGAACGGTCACTTTTCCTGTATGACAAGTGAATTCATTCCAGTTTGTTTTCATGAGGAATAACCTGCAAACTATCATTGGAAACTGCTTTATCTGTTACATAAACCTGCTTGTGTTTGCTCACCACTCCTGGCTGATTCTGGGTGAGTTAGCCCAATGGCCTGCCACCCTACTAGTCTGTCCAGGGAAACAGCACCCTGACTCCTCTATTTCACAGTACCTATCTTTGTCATGATCTTTCTACCTCTTTTAAGTATGCAGTAGCTGTGTAGGTGTTCTGCAATTAGCATATCTGCTGATTTGCATACGTATGCATATGGCAATGGGAAGGTTGGGTGTGTCTCTGTAGGTGTGGGTGGAGGTATCTGAGCATATGTAGGTGAAAAGATTTTTATGGAGGACAGTAGGGTATGTGCTTGCACTCTCAGTATACTGAAAAAACAAAAGTATGCTATTGGCTATACACATTGCCCTCCAATCTTTCACATAAGGCTAATTCTAAGCCTGCCTTAAGAAACTAACAGACAAAAAAGGCATTTCAGTGTACCACAGAATCAAGAGGAATAGTCAAATATTAGAACTTAGAATTTCATCTGTAGGCAATATGTATTTGATCCAGTAGAAAATTTTGTGCCAGTGTTGGATATTGTTGGTCACAGACTGAAGTACTTGTTTGCCATCCCTGCCTTTGAAATTCCTAGTCCTTTATTAATGTTCAGTGGTCAGTTTTCCAAAGTTGCAGTGCCATGTAGTCCAAGTGCCAATTTTTTTTTTTTGACTACGTTCTCGCTATTTTTTGCCCGTGGAACCCCAGGTTCACATTGCCCGGGGTACCACAAACTCAAGCAATCCCCAGCCTCAGCTTCCCAGGTAGCTGGGATTACAGGCGCATGCCACCACGCCCAGCTATATTTTTTTGGAACTAGGTCTCGCTATGTGCCCCCCGGCAGGACTCGAACCATGATCCCTGGCCCTGGCCTTGGCTTCCTAGGCTGCCGCTTATAGGCATGCACCACCATACCCGGCCAAGTGCTGATTTTTTAATAACTTTTTTTCAAGTACCATTGTTTTACATCCTTGTTAGTGTTTTGACAGTATAGAATTTTTCCCCTCAGGTGTGGTGATCCTAGCACTCCCACCACCAGAGTAGCCACACTCTTCCTCCCTGCCTAGCCTTGTTCTCACCCTCCCTTTTGCTTTCCCCTCTCAGTGCCTCAGATCTGTGGTCAACTTTCAAGGACTGCTTTTAAAGTTTGTCTTTGTCTGACCCTTTGGTTTCTACATGTTCCACATATAAGTGACACCATTTGGTATTTTTCTTTCTCCTCTGGCTTATTTCACTTAGCATAAACCCTTCAGCTTCATCCATCCATATTGTTGCAAATGGCATGAGTCTATCTTTTTTGATCACTGGGTAGTATTCTATCGTGTGTATATATATATATATATATATATATATATATATATATATATATATATATATATATATATATACCACATCTTCTTGATCCACCCAAGTGCCTGTCTTTTAAAACTCTTCTACCATATGTTAATTTAAAAAAATACCAGATCCAAAAAAGTTTTTCCCCATTGCCTTTCTGCTATGTAGTTTAACTTGTCTCAAGGAGCTACTTAGCAAGAGTCCAGAAAAATGAAATATATCTAGTATTTTATAAATTTGTACAAAATTTTAATGTTTATCAGTTGATTTCTCTCAAGGTTATATTCTTTTTTGTTTTTTGTGTTTTTTTTTTGAGACTAGGTCTCGCTATTTTTGCCTGTGGAACCTCAGACTCACGTTCCCCGGGGTACCACAGACTCAAGCAATCTCCAGCCTCAGGTAGCTGGGATTACAGGCGCACGCCACCACGCCCAGCTTTATTTTTTTGGAACTAGGTCTCGCTACGTGCCCCGGTAGGACTCGAACCATGATCCCCGGCCTCCGCCGTGGCTCCTTAGGCTGCCGCTTACAGGCATGCACCACCATGCCCAGCCTTCAAGGTTATATTCTCATTCATATCTGCAGAGAGAAATAATCTGATTGATGTCAGTTCTTAGAATCATTTATGTTAGGCCTTGGCCTTGACCTAGTTGAAGCCCTATACTTTATTTTTTTCCTCTCAATCTGTTTCAGAGAATTCTCATGTACTTGAATTGATTTAAATGTTTTAACAGAAGTGTAATTGCCATATAACATGTTAGGTTCAGGTATACAATATAATGATTCTCTTTGTATATATTGTGAAATGATCATAATAGGTAGGTATATTTATCTCACCAGATATGGCGATGACATCTTTTCTTTTGGTGAGAACTTTTAAGATTTTTTTAATTAAAATTTTTTTTATATTGCTCTTTTTATTTTTTTAATTTTTAAATTTTCTTATTTTTATACAACACTGTTCGTATTTGTATTTATTGTTCCCCTTAGGTATGTTCTTCCCATCAAAATTCATCCCAGGCCGGGCACGGTGGCTCGTGCCTGTAAGCTTCAGCCCGTGAAGTGACTGGGGCTAGGGATCGCAGTTTGAGTCCCGCCTGGGGCCCGTAGTGAGATCTAGTTCCAAAAAATAGCTGGGCTTGGTGGCGCGCGCCTGTAATTCCAGCTACCTGGGAAGCTGAGACTGGGGATTGCTTGAGTCTGTGGTACCCTGGGCAACGAGAGCCTGCGGTTCCATGGGCAAAAATAGCAAGACCCAGTCTCCAAAAAAAAAAAAAATCATCTATACCACCATCTCACGTCCCCTTTCCCCCTTCCCCACTCCGGTCACTCCAAGTCCTCTTTCATTGCAAGTTGTTGATAGATGTTTGGACCACTGGTTTCTTCTTTATCCTTTTTGGAATAATGTCCTTTTTCCTGGGCGAGAACCTGGGCTCCTGGAACGCAGCAGAACAGGCTGCTCAGATCTCCAGGAATAACTTTGAGGTGGGTAGCCAGACTGAACTCCTTGTAGTTCAGGAACCCCTTGTAGGACAGGTGTGTGGTGTGGTCCAGGCTCCCTGATTCTGGCGCTTCCTATGGTAGAGAAGACAGTCTCTTCTTCTCTAGACCCGTGTGGTCACTGGGTTCCAAAGTCTTCTCATTCATGCTGGCTTTCTCCTCCATTCTGATGTCTGTCACGTGATGTTGCTCATAAGTCTTATCGTTTTGGCGTCTGACGTTGGGAGCCCAACTCTCAGCCACTGGCAGTGGAGAATTTCCCAAGTGGGGAAAGACTTTAGCAGGTAGTTTGGTCCAGTTCTTCTCCTCTCTTGTGGTTTACAGTTCTGCCATGGGGCCGCTGTCACATCAATGTGGCTTTCCTCCCCCTTTAGATTATTTTTAAAACAAACAGTTTTCTGCAATATGGTATTATTAACTGTCAGTCATTATGTTGTACAGTACATCCCCATGGTTTATTTATTTCCTAACTGGACGTTTATACCTTTTGACCCCCTTCTCCTATACTTTTGAAACCCTATACTTCGATAGGGTGAGTGATTTGATTACAATCATAGAATTGTGACTAGTAGGAGAGCTGGAATTGGAACTTAGCTGCTAAAGCCAGAATTAAGTACCCTTTCTACTATATAGCCTGCTGCCACTTTTTTTTGGACCTATCTTTTCCCCCATGAAATGTGATTTGAAACTTAACTTTATGTTCTAGCAACTGCACATTACATGGGTCACAGATAAACGATTAACAACATCAAGGAAAGGACATAGTGTATAAACTTACAGCTTCATAATGGCAAGAGATGGAGGCGGGGTTGCAGGAAGAGTGGGGGATGTGGAGAGGATGGAACAATCTCTGCCAAATATTTGCAGGTGTTGGAACTATAATAAGGCATTGGCCTTGAGAAATATTCCAAACAGAAAAATCTGTATCCATATGTACGTTCAAGATAACAAAGGACTGGATAGAACAAGCCTGTATCTACAGAACACCAGCTCTTTGAAAACATCCGAAAACATGAAAACATTGGATGATTGATTAGATATTTGGCATCATGCTGCTATAGCCCTTGTCCCTAGGGGTAGATGGAGCACAAAAGTATTTTACCAAAAGATACTTTAGTCTGTAACTAATCAGTAATTTTTGGAGAAAGAAAGGCCAGATTTTGAATAGTTCCCCTTTAATTTTTTAGGAAATGTGCAGAAAATTTTGATTATAAATTAAGTGGAAACTTTTTGCTCATTTTTGGTTGGAGAGTGGAAACATATGAATCATTCCCAACCCCTGTGGTTTTTTATGTTGTCTGGAACATCTTGGACTTTGGGAAGGAGAGGAGATGCAGAGAGAGAGAGAGAGAGAGAGAGAGAGAGAGAGAAAGAGAGATAGGGGAGGTCACCTTGGTTTGATGCCAGGTGTAAAAGGATATTAATTCTCCACATTATGTAAAAAGGAAGTCTGACTTTAGTGTCACATATGCTTATTTCTTTGAGTTAATTCTAATTTAGAAAAGCATTTAGGATTATCCCCTTACTCTGCCTGATATTTCCCCCAGGAAAAAAGAGAAAGCAAGCTTTACAGGACATGACCTTGAACATACTCCCTTGGCCCTGAGGCAAGTCCTGTAGGAGAAAGAGAAGAATGATAATATATATTTTTCTAAGAGTTTGACTTTCTGATCAGTAACTGATACGGTGTTTATTTATATGTTTTTTGTTGTTCTGGAGCTTCATTGTAGACATTTGCAATTAATATTTGTAATTGCTAATAAAAATGTCTGTATAACCAGAAACAAGACTGTCTTAATATGTACTCAAAATAGATTAGAGGGCTTGGAATCCTTAGAAATATTTTCCTATCCTTATTGTTGTCCAGTCTACTTGCATGTCCATCAGAAGGCTACGAGAGTTAAAACTGATCTTCAGTTTCAAAGAATAAATGTGTTTCCCACAGTTATTACAGTATTAAGTCCTGTCAGAATAATTACTTTCTCCATTACCTCTCTTTTCACTTGCTAGTCGCAATTTCTACCGTAGTTCATGATATATGCTGCATTTCTATAAGATAGTTTCGTGCTTTAAAATTTCTGTTGTCATGGGTGTTCCTCCCTTAGGAAATATGAATATTATTGTATTAGTAATTGTTGGCTTTACAAAAAGAGATCAAATTTTGGTAGAACTCCAGTGGTGATAGACCTCAACTTGATCCCTTGATCCTCTTAAATTAAGTCCTGTTCAACTTAGTTCCCATACTATCCATCGGTCTTTCCCCCCTGCCATTCCCAAATGTGCTGCCCCTTCCACCCATATTATCCTCCTGTCTGTTAAACTGACTCTTAACTTTCATTTGTGCTTTCTCTTGCCTTGTTTAGAATTCTCTATTCTGTGGAGCTCAATTGAAACCCCGCACGGCCACTCCATCACACGCCAACTATACTATAAGTTTTTGAAACAAGACATAATATCTTTTATGTCCTTAGTATCCTCCTTAGTGTGTGTGTAGTACACATAGTATATGCTCAGAAAATCCTAAGGAATGTTAATATACTACAGACTGCATTATTTTTTTTCTCTCTCAGTAGTTAAGTTGTAAAAGTGTAAGATGCTGTAGAAGTAATTCAAAATCAAATATAGTGAAAATAACATTAATGAAAAAACATTCAAGCGAATCAAATATTCATAATGGATTTGTAGGAAGTATATCAGTGTCTATAGATACCAGTGTATGTAGCTTTCTTTGGTTGTCATTGTCTAAGATATAAATCTGTCTTGCTATTCTGAATACTTTAGTAGTCTGAAAAAAATCTGTGAACTACTGGTAATGTTAAAAACCTGTGTTAGCAAAAGTATGGCATGTCCTTAATTTTAAGTGCCTGTTCATTTTGATTGCTGGATTTTTCAGCTGCCTAACCCTATGGTGACATCTATATAAATCAGATGTGATTATTATAATTCTCTTTGAGAGTGATGTCTTCACATTTCCATGCCCACAGCCTGCCAAAAATATAGTTGATGAAAACCAGGGGGAATAGAGGAATTTCCTGAAAGGAATAAACAAGCATATTTTCTTTTTCTCATTACATTTCCACAAATTCATTGCTACAAATAATTCTTAAATGCAATTACATTTACATATCAGAGATCTTATTGTTATAAAATATTACCTGGCACCAGAGTAAGCTTTTTAGTTATCAGAAGGTAAAACACAGACACACACATACACACACACAGAGGAAGAGAGACTGAGACAGAAAGAGCTAAAGATTGTCAGACAAAGAGAATGGAGATATGAAACTTGGAGGATGTTCAAAGGAAAGCCACAATGTGAGTTAAAAGCTTGGAAAATATGATATTCTAGAATCTTATCATAGTTGATTACTTGTCCTTCCTACTCAGTCACTCTGTCATCCACCCACCCATTCTCACTCAGTCACCACCTTCTCTCAGTCATTTGTCTAGTCACCCACTTGACACCCACTCTGTCTGCCTAGACAGATACCTTCTCAGCTTATCTACCAGTGGACATTTGACTGCTTCTGAACAAGTGTGAGTAAAAGAATCAAAGAGAAATAAATATATCTATAAACATATTTATAAATATATTTATGAGACTCGGTTGAGAGAGTATATTTGCATATATGTATATGTCACTGTGTGTACCACTGTATATATATTTCTACATGAATGAATGTCTGAGAGAGACTGTGTGTATATATTAATGTGTGTCACTTTGTATGGGGAGGAGAGTATCTGTATTAATTTTCCATGGGTGGGTCTGTAGATAAGTTGGGTAAGAGTGAGCCATAAGTATAATGTATGTTTTCTGCGACTGCCCTAGGGAGGGCTGGGACCTCAGTAGAACCTATCACTGAGACCAGAGATCACCCTGATAATGGAGCTAGATCACATATCTTCATGATAAGAATAATCCTCAGTGGATGTTGGGTCCAGTCATTGTAGGTGAGGAAACTGAAAAAGTTCTTTCACACTCTCACTCAAGTACTAAACCACAGTACCTAAATATAAGAGCAAATCATCTGAATCCAGATTTGCACTCTCTCTAAGGTGTGGTGATGATAGTGGAAGTGTGTGTGAGGGTAGGGGCAATATCTATGATAGAATTTCTCAGCTACAGCAGTCTTCAACTCACAATTTTAAAATGATTCTTGCTTATAGATCTGGCTTCTCTGTGGTATCTTAGTTTGAGAATCTTCTCCATTGTTATAGTGTATAAATTTATACATGATTTGTGGAGGGAGAGTAGTGAAAATGCACTTTTTTTATTCCATCTCTACTCAGATTGTGTGCTAGGACTCATTTGAACCCCTTTTTTTCTTTCCAACAATTATATTGATCGTCTGGCACTGTTCACATATAATATTAACAGGACGCTGTGTTGGAGGATGTTTTTTTCTTGTTTCTTAGTTTTGAGAGCAAGTTTAGTAAGTGGATACCCCTATTATCTGTGGTCTCATCTTTCTGTTTTTCTGTTATTTCTTTTGTCCCAAGTCTTTTTCTCATCAACATCTTAAAGGAACTAAGTCATCAGTCTGAGTACAGTTTACAAAATGTTGACTCAGAGATTGTTCTTGGGTGGGTGAAAATTCTGTCAGTTATTATTGGGCAAAAGAGCATATTACAGAAATGTAATATAGTTGAGGAAAGATTAAGGAAACAAGAATTGTTGAACCCAGAAAAGTAAAGTTTAATGGAGAAAATGTGATAATGACATACAGGTTCATAAAGCTTTGATAAATGTGGGACTGCCTTTTTTTTCTTTATCTCCCCTGAAATTAGAATAGACAGTAACTTAAATTGTAGGGACTTAAACCAGGGATTCGTTCATTCGTTTATTAAACACTTAAAATGTTCAAATCATTGTGGAAGGAATTTTGGGAGCATGGGAAATAAGGCACAGTCCCTGGCCTGGGGTGGTTTGGCCTTAATAAGGAAGAGAGACAAGTACATTGAAAAATTCCATCTCTAAACGATTAGTGCTGTGATGGAGGTTTGCACAGGATGCTGTAAAGCACAGATGAAGAGCCATGGATAGGAAGCCAGTGAGCACAGAAGCACGGAATTAAGAATGACTTTGTTGGAGAAAAGGGTCAAACTGGAGATAGACCAAAGAAAGAATTGCAGCATTTGTGAGTTATTGATGTGGAAAGGGAAAAAATAAAAATTTTCAGTAGACAGTGTTTGAAGAATGGTGATTTAAGGACAGAGATAGGGGAATTCAGAAGCAACTAACAGTTTTGTTAGGAGGGCACCCCAGGACAGGGATTTTGCCTTACTTCCCATGCTCCCAATTTCTTCCACAATGATTTGAACATTTTGTGTTTAATAAACAAAATGAATGTCTGTTAATTTTTTATTAAATGAAAAATTTGGTAGGACTGAGATTTGACTTTCAATGTGATTGTGTGTCACTCAGCTTTTATTCATTCACCTAATATTTACAGAACACCTATTAGGTACCGAGGCCAGGAGATATGTTGGGTTTACAATGATAAAGACGTAGTTCCAACCCTGGCAGTGCTCTCAGCTTAGTGGGTGAAATAGACACTTAAAGACCCAGTTGCTTGACATTATGGTGAGTTTGATTAGAGTGGAAACTCAGGACGTTGTGAGGGAGCAAAGGAGGCATTATCAGAGACAGGTATTATGTTAATCAAGAGAAAATGCATCATTTATGTTCAGAGAACCAAAAGGGCAAATATTGTTGAAGTTGAAATTCAGACTTTTGTGGCCGCTAAAAGACTAAGACCAGAGACTGGGACTTAAGTGTTTTCAGCAGGTGGAGCCACACACTACCTGAATGAGGGCCCAGGATTGAGCCTTCTGGCACCACAGTCATGGTAAAGATAGTAAATGTGAAGAGCGAGCAGGAAAAGAAGAGAGAGATGTGTTTGCGAGGCAGGAACTAAAACGAACAACGCAAGTGGAAAACACTTATTGAGGCCTCCAGAAAAGTAGAGCTGACTGTCGCTCACTATTCTGAGTGTCACCAATATAAATACTGGATATAAGCTTTCAGTAGTTTTTCTTTTAGAAGATCCAAATAGTAACTTAAGTGTTTCGATTAGACGTCTAACCACGATATACTCTAAAGAGAAGGGGAAGAAACCAATACAGGATGGGTTGAGTAGCATTTAAGATAAGGAGACTAGGGGAAGTATGGTTCTCTTGTTGGCTGACAGCAGAACCTTCGGAAAAGCAGAAATTGGCAACCTATTTCACCTGACTTGAGGACCAGTGTGGTCATTTGCTGGTGAAGTTCAAGTAGAGTAGACTGTATACACCCAGTATGTCACCTGCACTGCATTCTGGGACATAGCCCATATCTCTACAACAGCAAACATGTTTGGGGGAAGGAATAAGCTCTGGCATAAGGCTGTGGGTTTCAGTTTGTGGGCCAGATGGTGTGTTCTGCTGTTGAAAGGCCATATGCAATAGATACATAAAGTGACAGACTGAAGCAAAAGCAAAGAAAGTATTTTAAGACAAGCAGTTAGAAAAAAAAGAAAGTGGAATATGACCCCAAAAG
This sequence comes from Uropsilus gracilis, assembly GCA_004024945.1. NCBI lineage: Eukaryota > Metazoa > Chordata > Mammalia > Eulipotyphla > Talpidae > Uropsilus > Uropsilus gracilis. The sequence goes on along the minus strand of PVHY01001575.1, from coordinate 141,957 downwards.
TGTGCCAAGGCTTTGACTAGTGGCTTTTTGGAAGAACTGAAAACATTGGTGAGTGGACAGGGATGTCAAAAGATAACATGTCAAAGAGTCCGCTTTTAAAAGAACCTGCCATAGTTGTCTTCTGAAACTGAGAAGGCTCAGCTTTTGTTGGATTGACCTTTTCCCTCTTCACTTCTCTCCCGCAAAGTTCGAGTCCCACATCCAAACCTTTGGGATCTAGGCTAGGTTTAGATTATGTTCCTTTTAGACCTTACAGAAAGTCAGAGAATGCAGGCATATGATGGCAATGCTACATGTTTCAGCAGGACAAACAGGAGCCTCCCTCCCTTTCTGTGTTTTTTTTTTTTTTTTTTTTTTGAGACTAGGTCTTGATATTCTTGCCTGTGGAACCGCAGGCTCTCGTTGCCCAGGGTACCACAGACTCAAGCAATCCCCAGCCTCAGCTTCCCAGGTAGCTGGGATGACAGGCGCACGCCACCATGCCCAGCTATTTTTTTGGAACTAGGTCTTGCTACGGCCCCAGGCAGGACTTGAACCGCAATCCCTAGCCCCGGCCGCTTCATAGGCTGAAGCTTACAAGCACAAGCCACTGTGCCCAGCCTAGGAGCCTCCCTCCCTTTCTAACTTCAGGACTTGCTGTGTCTTCATATACGAGTAAATACAAGTGCCTCCATGGAGCGTGGCAAATGGGGATCAAGTGAGTGCATTAAGGGGACTCTACCTTCATTTAATGAAGAGGTGGTTTAAGGTATCACTAGATTCCTTGGGGGGGAGAAGCCAGTGAGAAAGTTATCTGAAATAACCTGAGTCTAGGGAAGTGAAGAAAAAAACAGCGATTATTTGAGATGGTTAGAGAAGGCATTTATTTTTATGGGATACTGTCTGGAAGAATAGACTATGCCTGGCTTTTTCAGAAATAGCAAAACACTGTCCTCTTTGGGAAGGATATAACAGGACACAAAAAGGCTGTATCTACATGACACAAATGAAGTGGAACATGGGTTGAAAAATGGAATCAGTATAGACTGCCAGTTTAGTTAACTAAGGGCTTTTAAAATCTCAGTTATGCAGATCAGCCAAATCTTTCCTCCCTGTGTTGTTTGGACACATGTACAGCTTCATGACAGCTACAGTAATGTAGTCATCTGGAGATGAAGGGGCCTCACATTTTCATAGCTCAAATGGCTTCTCTAACCCTCACACAGGGGAAGCAGAGAAGGACCCAGAGGTCCTCCTGCAGCAGGAAATGGGAACTTCATCCTGCTCCTCCTGCCAACCTCCTGTCCCCATTTCCTCCCAACAGATATCTCCATTCCAATCTCCCTGGCACTTTGGCTCTCTCACTGTCACGGTTCAACTATTCCGAGAAAGCTACACTAACCAGGCTTGGACAGAGGGAGACTGGCCCAGTCATTAACTGGACTGCACAAGAAAAGAACAAAACAAACCAATTTTTCAAAACGCGACAACAACAGAACTGCAGAGACACATGTTTAGTTTTACATTAGATTTTATACACACACACATACACACATACACCCTCTTCTCTTTGTTTATTCAGCCAGAGTTTATATAGACATCATAATTACTTAGCCAAATCAATGAAATCATTCAAACCTAGAGTACCCCAGAATTTCTAGTTCTTAATGATTTGTAAGTGGTAGTAGGCATGATAAGGAAGGGTGAAGAAGCAGACTGCATAATTGCTGCATTTCTCTGATTCCTTTTGCATATGTTCACTATTGAGAATCAATTCCAGTTTTAGAGGAGGCTTTAATTCCTTGTAAATGAATAGGAAGTGAGTAAGTAGATGTTCAGTGTTTTCCTCAAATTATGTCTCCTAATGTAAGAAAAACAGTGGCAAAAAGCCATCAACAGATGGTGTTTTCATTAGTCAACGATTTATTTTTTCAAAGCATTTTCATATTAATAAAGTAAGGTTGAAATTAGAGTCATCTTTTCAGTTCTGGTTCTGTGTTGGATAAAAATATGCTGACATTTTGCAAATTGTTGGAGTCTTGGAGCAGAATAACCACTTGCCATATCTCTTTGATGGTAACCCATAGTCCATAGTATAACCAGATCCCAGATTTTGTTTTCAACCTTCATTTTTGTTTTTAGTGGCTTTATAGAAGGTGTGGGCCATAAATGAGGAACACACAGCAAGAATCTTAGTCCTGCTCTGCACTGTGTATTACTTAGAGGATGTCGGTTTTATGACAATTATTGCAACAGGTTGCATGTACTTGTTAGAAAACATTCTCTCTCTCTCAAAAAAAAAAGAAAACATTGACTTCATGGAATCTCATGTTTGAATGAAAACACATTCATTCGAAACATGGATAACTTAATATTGTATTTGCTCTGAGTTTCTCAATCTACATTATGTTTACCTATTTCATTGCAGTTATTTGTGGTCTTTGAGATTTTATTGGTCTAGCAATTTAGGCCACTCTGCCAGAGGAAATCTCAAGCTGATTGAGTCCATTGTCAACATTCACTTTCTGACTTAAGCTGTACACTTCCAACCAGCGACAAGTCTATCATATTCACTTCGTGGCCAAATATTTGCTGAGTAGCCTAGGCTTGTCACCTTCACTTTGTCCCTGCTGATGTTCTCCTTAACCCTGTACAATTTGGTGTGTGCTTCTAGAACTCTGATGAACTAAACTCCTTTTTCAGTGTCAGTGCCTTCTAATTACCAAATCCAACTGCCTTTAATCAGTTCTCATTTTTCTTGTACTCTGCATATTTGAGAGTGACAAATCTTTTCTAGAAAGATATTTCTCTCTCTTTTTTTTTTTTTTTTTTGAGGCTAGGTCTTGCTTTGTTGCCCAGGGTACCATGGACTCAAGCAATCCCCAGCTTCATTCTCCCAGGTAGCTAGACTTACAGGCATGCGCCATCACGCCCAGCTATTTTTTGAGACTAGGTCTCTCTGTATTGCCCCTGGTGGGTCTCGGACCTGGGCGGGTCTCAAACCCTCGGACTCAAGCAATTCCGAGCCTCGGCCTTGCACTTTGTAGGCTGCGATTAAAGGCATGCGCCACCATTCCCGGCCTAGATACTTCTCTTGATTATCTTAACTTGGTCTAGCCCTGCATTACAAACTGCCTGGAATATGGCGGCCTCTTCATAACCAAAGCCACTGCCCCAGGGTTCTCTTGTTTCAGTTTGCCCCACATATTGTTGGTAGGTCAGTCTCCTAAATGCAGCCCTGATTATATCATTACCTTGCTCAAAAGTCTTTGGTAAGTTCCCACTGTTTAAAAAAAGTAAGTACAATCTCCTCACCTGGGCATTCAAGACATAACAGGGCATTACAGGCCTTTTCAGCCTTGCACCCCACCATGAACACCTGCACACCTGCACCCTGTTTTCTAACTAAACGTGACTTTCTGTTTCCTGAACATATTCTTTATATTATTCCCCTTTTGCCCATGCTATTCCTTGTGCCTGAACCAACCTGCACCTGTCATCTCTATTAAAATCCTATTTATCATGCTGAGCCCAGTGGCGTGTGCCTGTAAGTGGCAGCCTGGGAAGCTGCTGCAGGAACCAGGGATTGCGGTTGGAGTCCCACCTGGGGCAATGTAGTGAGACCTAGTTGCAAAAAAATTAGCTGGGCATGGTGGCGCACACCTGTAATCCCAGCTACTTAGGAAGCTGAGGCTGGGGATTGCTTGAGTCTGTGGTACCCCGGGCAACATGAGCCTGTGGTTCCACGGGCAAAAATAGCGAGATGCAGTCTCAAAAAAAAATAGAAATACAAATAAATAAATAAATAAGATGCTATTTTTCCTTCAAGACCCATTGTAATTTCACCTCCTCTCTATCTCTGAGGTCACTGCACCCTGAACAGTATAGATGATCAATATCTTTTATTATATTAAATGTCTGAACTGCTATTTCTTTCTTCCCCCATGACATCTGTTTAGCTTAGAGATCACATCCAAATAAGTGATTGCTGCCCTTTTTTCCCTTCTTCCCTCTGTTATTGGCTAAGGAGAAGGCTACAGGTTTGAGATGGCCCATGAAGCTAAAGAATTCCAGGGTAGACACGGCACAAGCCCTGCCTCCCCTTCTCCTCCCCCCCTCCAATAAAAAAGAGAAGAAAGAAATATTGGGAAATTACTTCAATGGGAATAAATCTAAATAAACCAAGAGATTTGGTTAAAAGGGAAGCTAAGGTTAAACTGGTCTCTAATCCAATCTGAGAACAAATGAAATCAGATTACCTGTCCTAGAAATGTATCCTTGGGAATTTTTGCTCTGAGGCAGGTTCATGGGCAATGCTAAGAATACTGTGGAGCCGCAGCTACTTAGTAGATGAGAAAGGGGCCAAGGACTCATCCTCTCTCTTCCCACAACCTCCCGACCTCCTATCTCCTCTCTTCCCTCCCAGCCAAAAATAAGAACTTTGAACACTTACAAAATCATGGGAGCTGTGGAGCAGTGAAGCAGTGAAGATGACTTAGGGAAGGAATGCTGGCAGAATAAAGGCTGGGAAGTTGGGGGTATTAGATTGGAATAGATTTGAAGGGTATTGGGTTGGTGAGTAAGAGAGGAGTATTCAGGGGGATTTGGAGGAGAAGCAACTGAAAATATGCTGAGTTCTGAGTGCTGTTATAACTACATAATATTGAACAGATTTGCAGAGTTCTTGTGATGTGTACCTAAAACAAGCTATGTGTGGTGAGCAATGGATGTCCTGTGTTGACACAGCCAGACTTTGTGTTTGGCATCTCTGTGGGTTATTCTTTAGTGCCAAAGAAGGGAAGCTGTGAGGTACAATGCTAGATTTTGATGAATACCACATATAAAAGCCATTTTTTCTCCCCCAAAGGAACCTACTGATAAATGTAAAGTGTTACCAACAAAAAGGCCAAAAAATCATGGAATTCTGGGGCAAAGCTGTGACGGAACCTAGAGGTCTTATTCTTACCTTTGCTACGTACTAATTATATGACTGTGGAAAACCCTGTCCCCATTCTAAAACTTGGGTCTCTCATCTGCAAAATGCTACTTTTTAAAATCATCTACTTCATGGGTCATTATGATTTTCAAATGATACATATAAAATTTCCTAGTATGGTGTCTGGCAAGTAATGATTGATCAAAGAAAAAACAGTTTCTTTTCCCCATGTGTTACTGTGAGAGCAAGATAAGGCACAGAAATGCAGGTATTGACTTCATTTTTATAAAAAAGGGTAAGAAATGAAAGTAGTATTCAGTGTTGGGTTTCAGCTACCACTTTAGCAGCAGAATGCACCCTGGGTGCGCTGTGTGGTAGGGCCAAACTCCTCCCCTGGAGCTAGTTTATACAGGCTACACAGTGGTCCTCTCATTCCTACTTTTACTTATATTTGTGCTGTTTAAGCCTTTATTCTGTTATTTAGTGTGATTTAGTAGATTGATTTTGGGTCTTGGAACACTCAAACAATCTTCCATATAAACTAATGTTAATTTCTTCCTCACTTTTTTACCTTCATCAAAAAGGTCTTACACCTTCTTGGCTTAGGAATGCTCCCCTTTAAGATAGCAGGGAATTTCTTTCTTTTTTTTTTTTTTTTGAGACTAGGTCTCGCTACTTTTGCCTGTGGAACTGCAGGCTCACATTGCCTGGGGTACCACAGACTCAAAGCAATCCCCAGCCTCAGCTTCCCAGGTAGTTGGGATTACAGGCATGCGCCACTATGCCTGGCTATATTTTTTTGGAGCTAGGTCTGGCTACGTGTCCCCAGCAGGACTTGAACCGTGATCCCAGCCGTGACTTCGTAGGCTGCTGCTCTAGGCATGCACCACCATGCCTGGCCCTAAGATAGTCGAGAAATTGGACTTTCACAGTTAAGAATATTATGGAAAATATAACCTTGCTTTAATGTCATTGAATTCTTATATCTGCAATGTCATGAATGTCATCTTTTCCCCAGTAGCAATAGTCCTGGATAAACATAATCATTACTAATTAGCACTAGAACAGTGCTTAACCCATAGTAAATGCTCAGTGAATCTTAGAAATATTTATTGATTAACTGATCTCTACATTGTACTGGCTCTCAAGTTCATCAAACATTTCTTTTTCCCCCCCTTCTTTCCGGTTTCCTTCTGGCTTCACACTCTGTCATGGCAGCAAACTCTGGAGATGAACCTCACCAACCTGGTTAAGCGCAACAGTGAACTAGAAAATCAGATGGCCAAACTAATACAGATTTGCCAGCAGGTTGAGGTAAGTAATAGAAACATGTTTGACTTTTCCAGAGGACTTGCATTAAGTGATTCTTTGGAGGGATTTGAATTTTGTCAGAGTAACTCAGCCATTTGTAATGAAAGACTGAATGGTACTGCTTGGAATGCTCACTTCTTTGGGATGTTTGTTCAAGGAAAAGTGGCAGTCAACTATTTTTTTTTAAGTAAATAGACAGGTGGTGATGATGGGTTGGGGGGAGGATAACAGTTCAAGGGACACTTCCTTCTTTTTTCCATACAGTAGGCATTATCAGACACGAAGTATGTTTTTTCCTTCATCAAATTGGGCATTATAGTTCCCTAAAAAGATTTCTGGGATGTCATAAGGAAGTTGGTGTCCTGGGTTCTCGGTAAGGTAGAGTTTGTTCAATGCAATATTGTTTCTGTAAAAATATTAATCAGAACTGCTTGCTTCTCTTCCTAACCTCCTCTTAGTTTGTTCCCATGTACCTAAGCTGTTCCTCATTCATAGCCTTTATAATTATTATTGTCATCATCAAATGGCATCTATTTTAAAGTGGTTGTGAATTGTAAATTTATACAAGTTTTCTACAGTTTTTACCTACATCAAATCTCAGCATTGCTTACAAATGAAGTCAACTTCTTGCTATGTAGAGATAATAAGAGAAGGTGCAATTTCTCTTTCCCAAGACATGAAACCGTAGTCATAGCCTGCTGGGTTTTGTTGAAATGCTAATAGTAGGGCTTAAAGTGTAAACAGGATCAGGAAATATTGTAGGATTCCTCATTGAATTAGTGGGATAAAAAGATGAATAATGCTACTTACAACCATCTAGTTCTAATCTTACTTGTATGACAGATAAATGTATTAATTCAAGGTTTTTTTTTGTTGTTGTTGTTAGTTTTTTTTTTTGTTTGTTTTTGTTTTTTTTGGGGAGACTGGGTCTTGCTATTTTTGCCCGTGGAACCGCAGGCTCTCGTTGCCCGGGGTACCACAGACTCAAGCAATCCCCAGCCTCAGCTTCCCAGGTAGCTAGGATTACAGGCCCACACCACCACGCTCAGCTATTTTTTTTGGAACTAGGTCTCGCTACGGGCGCCAGGCAGGACTCGAACCGCGATCCCTAGCCCCGGCCGCTTCATAGGCTGAAGCTTACAAGCACGAGCCACCGTGCCCGGCCTGTTGTTAGTTTTCAGTAGTAATATAGTTGTTTTTTTTTTTTAGGCTAGGTTTTTGCTATTTTGCCCATGGAACCGCAGGCTCTCGTTGCCCGGGGTACCACAGACTCAAGCCATCCCCAGCCTCAGCTTCCCAGGTAGCTGGGATTACAGGCGCGCGCCACCATGCCCAGCTATTTTTTTGGAACTAGGTCTCACTACGGGCCCCAGGCGGGACTCAAACTGTGATCCCTAGCCCCGGCCACTTCATAGGCTGAAGCTTACAGGCACGAGCCACCGTGCCCGGCTAGTAATATAGTTTTATTAAGATCTTGGTTTTTAGAAAATTTGAAACTAATTTTTAGCAAAATTGAAGCATAGAGCATGAGGGGTGAAATTGGGAGTGGGAGGGGCACAAAAGACTACCTGGTGGTTCTCAGGTGATAAGGTTGTGGAAGAACCCTGGGGTAGATAATGATGTAAAACAAAATAAATAATATAATAATTAAAAGATCTTGTCTTTTAATCCCACCTGGGTATTCCTATTTAAGAGAGTGTGAAGACTCTTCTTGTAAGAATCTCTTTTATCAGTAGCCACCTGATTGTTTGAATTTCTTACAGAGTATTTGCATGATGAACATTCCATTAGCAATTTAATCCTTGCTAAGTGTTCACTGTTCTGTTGTGGAAGAGAGAGGTGCTATATGTGAGTCAAAAGGATAGTTGGTTATAATGTCAGATGTGAGATTGTGGAATAGGATGGGGAATTTCAGGAAAAAGTATAAGGAATGGAAAGAAAAGTGGAATATTAGTTGGAAAACTGCAGTCTAGACTTGACTGCTATTTTTTTATTTTTTTAAATAATTTTTTATTTTTGGATTTTGTACAATACATGATTGCATAATTGTTGATCCCCATGGGATTACCGTGCCCTCTGGTCTCATTGCCTCCTCTCTTTTTGTTGTTTGTTCATGTTTAGGCCTTTAGTCTTTTTTTTCAATCTTCATTGGCCAGTCCGAGCACCTTTGGCTTGTATCCATGCTTCTTGTTTCTTAGTGGCTGTTCTTTCTGTTGTTTTCTGCCTCATTTTGCTGCTCCTTCCCATTATGTTTCAGATCTTTGGCTTTGGGGACCACCTGACTCCCAGTCTTATGTTTTGGTAGAGTTGCTCCTTGATGGGGACAGCAATCGGCTGATGGTGGGTCTCCTAGTCTCCTTTTTTAGGAGTTTTGCTGTTGGGCCATTCTGTAGGCGTCCTCCCTCTGGCAAAGGGAGTGTGCTGTGCCCGGCTTTTGGTCACAGCTCCCCAATGAGTGGTAAGCATAGCTCTTTCATGTTTGTTCTCATAGTTCATTGCTCTGTGAACTTGCCTTGCTCTTTTTGAGTCCTGCCTTAGAGGCATGTGTTTTTAGAGTCTTTCTCGCTGTTCCTCGCTTCTTCTGTTTCTGTGGTGGAAGTTTGTCTTGATGTACTTATTGCTGGTGTGGGCTCCATGGAGTGGAGGCTAAATGAGAAAGGACTGTGGTGAACCACTCCCCCCCACTGCACCCTGCTTCTTGGCAGGCCTCAGGTGTGCAGTGCCTGCGCGCCAGTTGTCCTGGGCAAGCCCCGGAAGCAACCCCAGGCCACACCCCTCCCCACTACGTGGGGACGAAAGCTGATTGCGCGATGGGAGCCATGGCGGCTGATGTCCGGGCCGCTGCAGGCGTGGGCCCAAATCGGCCCATGTGGTGCCCTCATGGGAGCGGGGACGGGCCCCTCTAGACCGAACCCCGTGGCTCCATCCCACCTACCCTCCAGAGGCGGACGAAGTGGGCGTGTTCACGTGAGGCGTGGCGGCCCCGCCATGACGGCGGGGCAGTGAAGTTGACTCTGCCTATTAACTGGTGGTATGAACTTGAGTAAGTCATTGAGCCTGTCAGTTTCAACATCCTTATTAAATGAGGGGTTGAGCTGACTACTTAACCTTCAATATCTCTTCCAGATTTCATAGGTCACAACTCTGTAAATGGTTACTTACTTTGTCCCCACCTTTTCCTGTCTCATCCTTTCCAACACAAGAGACAAAACAGATGGTTTAGTGTGGATTTCAGTTAGAGTCTCTGTGTCTTAAACTCTATCAAAGCTTTTGACTATGCTTATAGATTACATTATAAGAAACACTAGTGAAGAGACAAGGGAGTACTGTAAGCATAGTACAAGATAAGGAATCTTGGTTTAGAATTTGCATGATTGAAGGTGGAGTAACAACTAATAGTGCATGAAACTATGGTTAGGAATTATAATCATAGCCTTCCTCATTCTCATGAAAAAGACTATCAAGTATAGAGCAAGTTGAAGTCAAATATAATGGAGTGTTTACTTGACACTGTATTTATTTTCCATTTATTTTTACTGTTTACTCACTTTGGGAGTAAATCTAATATCTTATCGTGCCTCCACAAAGGTTGTCCCTTTGGCCAGCCTCACCCAAACAGCCCTGCTCCTACCTTTCCCATTGCACCAATCAAACCTTTATATTCTGGGCCCTATTTTTTCCAAGTGGCAAGGAGCTTGTCCATAAAACAATGTATCATTGTGTTCATAGAAGAAGAGTCATTCTGGCACTCTAGGTAACAGGTGATGTTTAATCAGTGCCTTTCTGAAGCTAGTATACCTGCCTGAGCTTTAAGGAGAGGCACTAGTGCTAGCAAACAAAAGAAAGGTAGGAGGGTAGAACCAGCAAAGGGGGTGTTTGAGAGGCTCCCTTAGAAATGCCTATTAAATTCTGCTTTGTAGGTCATAGTCTGCTCTGGTGACACAAAAGCTCACCTTTAATTAATATTAAAAATAATAAAACATTGTACCAGGTACAAAGAATTAATAGTGTATTCTCAGTATCTGCTCTGGGAGCACTTAAACACTACACAAATTTACCTGATGTAGATCCCCATATGGAATTAGGATTAAATGTTAACTGAGAATTGGGAAAGGATTGTGAGACACTGCATTACATGTCAAGGGTGAGAGCATATTTGGGGAGTTAGCAGCATTGTCTATCCCGTGGAAGATTCTGTGATAGGGACTCAGTGGGATGATTTGTGGAGGACTGTGGCTGTTCTCTATGACATCATCTCTTCTGAAAGTTAGAGATGTGCCCTTAACTTTTCCATAATAATAGGGTGAACCCAGGGTACTTATTATACTCATTCAGTACAGAACCTATATGTCCAAAAGCCTTCAGGACAAGCCCCAGGATTAGAAGTGCACTTAAAGAGGGGACTGGAGACTTCATAAATGCTTATAAGTACTTTATAAAATGAATTAAATAGTAGGATATTGTCAGTCATGAGAACCAGATAGTGAAAAGTGATTTGGACTTTTTCTCATTTTATCTAATCTAGATTTGTCTGTACGATGATTGTATTCACAGTGTAAACCAGGCTTTTCACATTGGGTGTGGTGGGGGTTGGGGTGGGGGTGGGGGGAGTGGGGGGGTGGAGGATACCAGCAAAGGCGCTTCTAAGAAAACTGGAATAGGCTATTTTCCTGCCAAACCTGTTCCCCTACCTTATTGTCTGCAAATGTTTTTGTCACAGATTGACTTCATAAAAGGGGCCCATTAATACTGCCTCCCTCTTCTGATTTTTTTCTCCCTGTTCTCTCTCCTCCTTAGAATGTAAACAAAGCTGCAGTCTTCCTATTATTACAGAAACAGAGATTAGAATCACCACAGATTTGTTAGCTGAATTCTTTGATATTGCAGCAGAATATAGTTGCTGTCCAGCTTTCAGAATTCAGTGCAAAGGGAATTGGAAAATATTTCTGGTCAGGCCTGGAGAGCCTGAGAGGGAAGTAGAGGCAGACCCAAGGCCCCTTTAATTTGGTTAAGGTAGGGTATACTTTGACCTTCTACTCTGGGCACTTGATCTCTATATATAGTTCTTTGTTCTGTCTCATCAGGCATCCTTTGTTTACATTTCCAGAGGAAATTTCTGTTTAATGCATAGCCAAGGGAAAATGTATACCAACAGATGGATATTTCCTCTTGGCTTCCAAGACTGCATAGTTTTGTGAATAATAAGCACTCCTGAAAAATATAGAAGGGAAGAAAAATAGTTAAATACTTAGTAATCAGCTGGTCGATAACACTTCCTGAGCAAGCATTGTGTACTCAGTATGGTAGGCAATTTGGTGGCTACAAAAGAAATATAGCTGTGTTTATTTCTTTATAAACATGGTTGATGGCCTTCAGGAACTTACTATTCTAGCTGGGGAAAACACAGTATAGACAGAGGAATGTTTATAAAAGTATGTGGTACAGGTAGTAGAAATGAATGTGCTGTGGTCCTTTGATTTTTACTTATTTGATCTTATGTTAGTTATTAGAACAGTGGGTATGTGTATATATATTTTTATATATATATATATATTTTTTTGAGACTAGGTCTCGCTATTTTTATTTTTGTCCATGGAACCATAGGCTCATGTTGCCTGGGGTACCACAGACTCAAGCAATCCCCAGCCTCAGCTTCCCAGGTAGCTGGGATTACAGGCGCATGCCACCATGCCCAGCTATTGTTTTTGGAACTAGGTCTCGCTATGTTGCCCCGGGAGGAACTTGAACCGCGACCCCCAGTCATAACCGCTTTCCATAGGCTGGCACTTACAGACATGCGCCACCATGCCCGGCAACAGTGGGTATATTAGAGTACATTTTTGGCCACTTTGTGTACTTCCTTCATTCCTTCCCTTCTAGAGCTGTGGCAGTACAAGTTCAGAAACTCCTTGAGCAGCTTGATTACAGCCCTTCTCAAACCTTTTAAGGAGCTGGGTGGTGGTGCTCTAGAGCATTAAAGAAAGAAGAAGAAAGATGAGTTGGGAGAGGGGGAGAGGTCTCTCTTCCTTTGAGGAATTCCAGCTTTCTGTTTTACCACCAGGTCTAAGCTTTGATAACTGTCGAAAGTTTTTCTTTTAGAGTTAAAACTGTAGCTAACTTGGGAGCCTCCGTATTCTGCTCCTATTGCTCACTGAAAAAGTATTTGGTTTAGGAAAGGTAAGAATCAATGTCTGACTATGTCTCCAAGTGTAAAAATAGGCGTTTTAAGAGAAATTAATTAAAGAAAACACTGCTGTTTATGATTTCAGCAGCTCACTCTTAAGTGTTTTAGAGTAATCACTCTAGAAGGTAGAATAGAATCTAAATCATTCAAGCGCAAGTATTTATATTGGAGGAACCTTCTACTAGCACTGACAAGGTGATGGAGTGAAGGAATGATTATGAAGTAAGGGTGATCTAGGGAAATTTATTAGAGAAAATACTTTGAAGCAGGAAAACTGAAATACTCCCTGTAATGAGAACAGAGAGCAAAGGTGTTAGCGGAGGCAGAAATGAACAAGTTTTATGGGCAGATGGTACTCTGTGTGCTGTGTATACACTGGATGCATAGAGGTCAGTAGGAAATGGTCCCTGTCCTAAAGTTGCTTATGGATTTGGTGGAGAATTTGAAAGGTAAAATGTCAAATATAATGCAAAGTGATAATTATTGTAATGAAGGAAGGTGCCAGATGAGAGACTAGCATAGAGGAAATACCCAAGTCTCCCTGACGGACTTTGGAATGACTGCAGAATGGAAATAAAAATCAAATTTTCTTGAAATAAGTGTGGAAATTGCCAACAAAAACAACATAAGGGAATGAAGGGAACCATATACAAGATCCAGAAGGGTGAAAAGCACAGAGATGCTCAGAAAACCAGCAGAAGTTTGGTTTCTCCACAATGTAAGATGTGCGAATCACTAAAAGTGATGAGTGCAGAGAAGTAACTAGGACTTAGGTAATGAAAGGCCTGTATATGCCATGCACGCGTGTTTGCCCTTTCTTAGGATAAAGGATGTAAAGCAAGGAACAACTGGGTAAAGATCAGCATTTCAGAAGGATTGATCTGGCAGTAGTGTAGGATGGAGCAGGGGTCAAGATTGGAAACTGAAGACAGACCAGATGGATGGCTGTCTCCATGAAGAGACAGAGATAATGGCAGTAGGGCCAGGTAGGAGGGGATAAGTTAAAAACCATTTCTAAGTGGTAAGTTGGTATTACTCATTGGTGGACTAGGTGAAGGGGTGTTAGAGAAGAGTACAGTGATCCACAGGTTTATGGCTTGTATGACTGAATGGATGGATTCCCTTTTGAAATATGGAGAGCTCTTTTCAGACGTGACAGGTTTCTTGTGCTATGGCTCAAGATAACTAGGAAAAGTCTAGTAGGCAATCAGTAGATTGGATCTGGAGGTCAGGAAAGAGGTCTAGAAATGGGATAAAATCCTGGAAATCATCAGCATCTAAGTGGCACCTAAAGGCCTTGGAGAATGTATAGAATGAGCTTAGTGTGACCCTCCAATTCACTTGTTTACTGATTGGAATACAATATACTGATCTAAAAATAGAACAGCTGTGGGGCTTTTTTTATTAAATTGCTGAGAAAGTGCGTTACGATGTAAATATTAGCAGTAAATTATTGATTTGAAGAAAGAATCAATGTTTGTTATCACTTTCAAAACGACCTTAATAAATTGTAGTTAGTGAAGGTTCCAGTAAGCATTTAAATGATGTGTTAACTCATTTAATCCTCACGACAACTCTGATGTAGACACTGTTATTATTCCTGCTATTATTCTTGTTTTACAGATAAAGATATTGAGATACAGAGATCAAAGTGCTTTGCCAACGTCATGCTGCTCATTGGTAACAAACTAGGGATTTGAATCCAAGCACTTTAGGTCCAGACTCTGTGTCCCTAATTACCCCCATTATACTTGCTTTTGCAAAGCCAACATACATGCCACTTAACATTTCTCTTGTTCATCACTGGTAATTCCAGGTCCCATCTTGAGGATGAGTTGTAGATAAGGATATGAGTTTTGGAGAACAAAAGAGAAAGCACAAGAGAGAAGGAAAACTAATAAAACAGGATCACAATAGCAGAGGAAGAGAGGCCTTCAAAGTATAGAAGGTTTGATAGAAAATTCATTGGAATAGCAACAAAATACAGGAAGATCTCCTCAGTGACCTTTGAGAGTGCAGGTTCCATAGGCAAGGTGAGGATGGAAGACAGATGCAGAGGTAGATGTCAAGGAGAATGTTATTTGTGAGGAAATGCAGGCTGTGAGAAGTTTGATGATGGAGATGAAGAGAGAGGAAAAGTTGTAGCTATTATTCTCTTGAAATTCAATGGTCAGACTTGCAAACCCAGTGCAATGGATGTCATAGTCCTTTATTCTGTTATTGGGGAGCAAACAATGGGAGCCACTGGGTCCTGACCACACTTGCTTCATTTCCCTTTTTGCCACTTATCTGACCAAGGTCCTCTTGCCCAGCACCAAAGACTGTCTAAACGACTTGCTCTTTTTCCTAGAAATGGTAGGTGGGTTCTGGGAGGCACTGTGTGCTTTGGAGCTTTGCTGTTGAACAGACAGAAGTTGTGTTAGCAGACAGAAGTTGTGTTAGCTGTGATTCCTTGTATATATTATGTCTCTGAGCCTCAGTTTTATCTGTAACATTAGACTAATCAGATCTTGGAAGAAGGGTGATAGATGTAAAGCACCTGCTACTGTGCCTGGCAGGGAATTGAAGGCCAGTGAGTGATAGTGGTGATAAGGTAGGAATAAAGTAGGAGTAGTTGTTAGTAGTAGGAGAGCTAGTAGTATATCTGGGCACCACACCCTTTCCAGAGAGTTATCCAGATATATCTTTATCACTATTTCTGTAGGGATGACAGTTCTGAAATGCTCTAAATTAATCCCAGATTAAATGTACATGAAACTAGAACTTTCCATGGAAGGGGGAAGTGGTAATGAAATTATAGTACTAAAAATGTTGGGACTCTCAGCCATATGACCCTATTTAATAACACCAAGAGCCCTGCAAGAGTGATACACTAAAAAGGTTTATGCTCAGTAAATTGCTGGTTTTCAGTTACTAATTAAAATTTTTTTTAATTTGGTAGGGGAAAGTTTAGTGCCTTATTGCAAGACTATCTAAGAGAGTTCTTACTTAAGTAAACTTGCCTATTGTGTTCCCCAAATACCTCTTGATTATTGCCTCTAAGCAAAAACAAAATAAAAGTTTTAGGGAGAGACACATGCTTTCATCTCTAGCGGTTTTAAAAGAAGAGAGTTCTTTAGGATTTTCATGTTTACTAACCAAATGTTCTGTGTTTTTGTGAGAGTCAGAAGAGCAAGAGGGGCAGACTTAATAGCTCCTGATGATAATTTGAGTTACCAGCACCACATGAAAATGAAGTACTGATAGTGAAATTAATGTAGAATTTTAGATGGAGAAAGTGACTTCCATGAAGAATGGCAAATGAGTGCATAGTGACATAGCCAGTAAATTTACTTATACAACTGAAATGACTAATTCAGAATTTAATATCCAGTCGTCTTTTTTTTTTTTTTTTTGAGTCTAGGTCTCGCTAATTTTACCTGTGGAACTGCAGGTTCACTTTGCCTGGGGTACCACAGACTCAAGCAATCCCCAGCCTCAGCTTCCCAGATAGCTGGGATTACAGGCGCGCACCACCACGCTCAGCTATATTTTTTTGGAATTAGGTCTCACTACGTGCCCCTGGGTGGGACTCAAACCGCAATCCCTGGCCCTGGCTGCGACTTCCTAGGCTGCCACTTACAGGCATGCACCACCATGCCTGGCCCTCGACATTTAATTAATTAACTAATTTTTTCCCAGTGCAGACTAATTTATTTCTAGCAAAGTGACTTTCTAATTACTACAAAAGAAAACATGTAAGACTCAGATTACTTTAACATTGTCCAAAACCTTTCTCAGCATTGTCCAAAATCCTTTCCTAGATTGCCCCCAAATCCTCAGTCTCTCAGTCCTGATCATCTCACCAATGTCCAGTCAGAGTCCATCTCCAGACGCTTGAAGGCATGTTCCTTTGACTGCTCCCCTGGTTTGCTCCTCCTTGTCTTCCACGCTGTGTTCCCTTTGTTATCTTCAGGTAGCAGGAACTCTATGGTACCTAACCAGCAAAGTTCACTTTCTTCTCAGGCCTAACTTTAGCACGGCCTCTTTCAGACACAAGTCAAACTCAGCAAAACAAACTCCAACACGGAGTTCAAATCTGCAAACTCCTTAACTGCATTTAACACACATGGTGCCAGCCTGCACCAGCCAAGGGTTGCAAGCCCCTGGTGGCCACATGGCCAAGCTCACATGGCTCACGTCTTTACAAGATGGCCGATTCCCATCTCTCCTCCATTGAACCTCTCTCTCTATCTGATCTCCATATTCGAATCTGAATTCGACATTTAATTTAAATGAAAAACCTAAAGCAACTGTTTTATTCAAAGCATGGGCATAGCTTATTTTTATATTAGAAAAGAAAATATTTTATAACTTTTTAGACATCTATTGTACTCAGTTCTTTTTTAAAAAAATATGTGACAATTCTTGATATATTCCATTGAAATACAATTTTTGAGGATTTTAAATGTTGACACACTTGGAGGGTATGGACACATGACAGCATTGTAAGGCTAAAATGAGTTAGGATTAACATTGTTTTTCTTCCCCTCCTCCCTCAGGGGGCATATAAGCTTCCTGCTGTGGTCATGTTTTCATAGTCAAAACAGTATAGGCATGTGCTCTCATTTTGTTTTTGTGCTTTCTTTTGGTGCAGTGAAGCTCATTTTATAGCCCATTTGCCATCTGCTGTCTTCCTCCAGTTCCCACTTCTCAGTGTTCAAATTCCAGGTTATTCACTGACCCACCAGAACACTTGCCTAATTTTGGACCCTTCTGCTTGCTCTACTCTTTGTACAATCTGCCCAAGCTCCCCATTTCCAGTGTATTTTTGGAAAGTAGATGCAATCCTCGTAATTAAAATTAAAACTAAAATGCTGTACCTTTAAAAGGTTTCAGTTTCACCTCTGCTTCCAATTTATCTTGCCACCCAACCAATCAACCAATCACCAAAAGGTAATAAAAACTAAAACAACCGTCACCACAGGCACGCACACAGCCACTGAAATGCCTTTTCTGCTTCTGCCTGTCTATTGGAGTCTAATGCAACAGAAAGATTTACTCATTTACTTCACTGTAACTGTATGAGGAAGTACTGTTGTTACTCTCATTTTATAGATGGGACATGGAGACACAAGAGTTGGTAACAGGTAAAGACAACTGTCTATATAACCAGTCTTGATGTGTCATGTAAGTGTGTGTCCATGTAGAAACAGTGCAGTGTGTGTCTGGAGCAGTATTTGAGCATGCCTTTCTTTGTGGTGATGAGCTTTAGTCCAGCAGGCAAGTTAATATCTTTGCACATGCTTTGCATTTGTCTAGTTAATAGGTGGCTGCCTAGATGGTCATCACTCTGCCTCACATGAGTGTGTTTGTGTGTGTGTATGCGTGCACGCAAACTACAAAAAGGATACATGTGGGAAAATAATTTATGTCCAGTGAGAGAATTAGTGTTTAAATTAACTTATTCAATGTCTCTTTTCTAAGTCTTTGGTATCTCTCCCAGGTATGAAGAGAAACTGCTGTGTAACTCCAAGAGGCTGGTTACATTGTATTTCCTCTAATTGGAAATACCCTCTCTCCTGTTCTGACCAAGTTCTCCCCTTTTCTCCATAGCTCAGGCCTATTTCAGCTTTTCCTTAGTAACATCAAAGGCACAAGAATAATTCTCCTACCCCCCCCCCGTTTTTATTTATTTTTTTAAAAATTGCTTGCGTGCACACGCGCGCGCACACACACACACACACACACACACTTTGTCATTGCCTACCTACCCTGAGGTTTTCCCACCACCTTGTCACCTGTGAACCAGCCTATCCTCCCCCTTCTGCCTATCCTCCCCCCAATTTTACCCCCTTTGTTCTATGCTTCAGTTCTGTTGACAGTTGTTAGTTTTAAGTTTTGCTTGTCCTTTTGTTTGTTTCCCATATAGCCCATATATAAGTGGGATTGTCTGGTCTTTCTCTTTCTGGCTTATTTCTGCTAACATGATTCCATCTAAGTCCATGCATATTATCACAAATGCATCAAATTTGTCTTTTTTTGATTGCTGAATAATGTTCTATGTGTAAATATACCACAACTTTCTGACCCATTCATCTGTTTTGGGGCATTTGGTTGTCCCTACAGTCTGGCTGTTGTAAATAGTGCCACAATAAACACCTGAGTACAGGTGTCCTTTTGAATTAGTCTTTTTGTATCCTTTGGGTAGATTCCCAGAAGTGGGATTGCTGAATCTAATGGTAGTTCTATTTTCAGTAGTTTGAGTGTCCTTCACACAGCTTCCCAAAGTGGCTGGACCAGTTTGCGTTCCCACCAACAGTGTAAAAGTGTTCCTTTTCTCCACATCCACGCAGGCATTTGTTGCCTGTCTTTTTTTGAGATGGGCCAATAAGAATAATTCTTAAACAGATAAAACTTTTGCTAAGAGATGTAGTTTGCCAAAGGGAGTCCGTGTCTCATAGAAACATACTGTCCCCCCTTCCCCCAGAACTCTCAATCATTATATGGGTAATTATACACTGGTATAGAAAAGTGGGCATATGATTGCACCAAGATGTCTTTTTAGAAACACCTCTGGTGGACGGGCACTCCACCTTTGGAAAGCATGAGGAAGGTTACAGAAGAGAGTGACAGAAATAGGCAGGAAAGGATCCCAATGGAAGGTGAAGAAAATGAAGAGGAAGCCGGGCACGGTGGCTCATGCTTGTAAGCTTCAGCCTATGAAGTGGCCGGGGCTAGGGATCGCGGTTCGAGTCCTGCCTGGGGCCCGTAGCGAGACCTAGTTCCAAAAAAAATAGCTGGGCATGGTGGTACGCGCCTGTAATCCCAGCTACCTGGGAAGCTGAGGCTGGGGATTGTTTGAGTCTATGGTACCCCGGGCAATGAGAGCCTGCGGTTCCACGGGCAAAAATACCAAGACCTAGCCTCAAAAAAAAAAAAAAAAAGAAAATGAAGAGGAAGGGTAAAACAACTATAAGATGCCAGTTTCCTTTATAGTGCACACAGTGAAATTCTTGCCAAAATGTGTGGAATATTCTAGCATCTGCAGAGCTCTGAATCTTCCAGCCCCCCTGGGCTATTCTAGGACTATTATAGTCATTCAGTCATCAGCCAAGAAATCCAAACCATTTAAGAGGTTGCCATTGGCTTTTGAATGAAATGCAGTTTATATTGCACTGGTAGCACAGAGAGAACATTTATATTTAAGAAGTAAAAATCTGATCTCACAGATGAGTAGGTAAATTGCATACTGTCTGCATGCCAGAGAGTAGAATTAGCATTTTCCTGCTTTCACACTCCATTTCTGTCAAAAACAGGAACTTGGCAGCAAACCATCTGAAAAAAAAAAACAAAAAAAACAAACCTATGACCTATACTGAGTACCCCTGAGCCCCACGTTTAATGTGAACCCACTGGACAGCTGCTAAAGCAGTGATGTATCGTGAAACCAGGAGGTGAAAGCAAATAGTGTTTTCAAGGTTTTTGTGTTTGTTAGTTATTTATGCTCTTTTAAGAAAATAACTGCAATAAAAACCTGTCACTTTTCCCTTTATGAACCTTTACTTAAAAGTATTTATTAAACTCCACTGTGCGCTTACCATTGTGCTGAGAAACACTGGGGACTCGAACAGATGTGAAGTCACTGTCTTTGTCTTCAAGGACATTATAGGCTAGTTGGGAAAGTAAATCAAACAGTATGAAGCAATGGTAAGCAATAAAAATATAAAATAATTTGCGTGTTAAATTGTGTGATGCCAACTCCAAGTGTTGATAAGAGTTCAGAGGAGAGGTGATATAAGAAGGCTGACTTCACCCCTATCAATAGCTACCCTTTATTGACACTTAAAATGTGCCTGGTATTGTGCTAAGTACTTTACACATATTACTCCATTTAATTCTCTCAACCACCTTGGAGATAGGCACTATTATTATCCCTATTTTTTCAAAGGAGGAAACTCAGCTTGCTAAGTAACTTACTCAAAGAGAGTAAGGACAGATGAGATTAGAGAAGCAAAGAGGGACCTGATCACAATGACTTTAGAAACCATGTTGAGAAATTTGGAATCCATCCCAAGGTTAGGAAAAAAAAACAGTTAAAAATTAGCGTGAAGCTATTTTAAGCATGGGAGTAGTTGTTTTTTAAGCGATTACATGATACATGGCTGCTAGATTAAGGACACATCAGAGAGATAAAAGACTAGAGACAAAAGGACAAATGAGGTGACTGTTGTAGCACAGTGCCTGGCACATAGTAGGCACTCAATATGTTAGGTGGGTGAATAGATGAATGAGTGGATGGATGAATTTAAGGAAGAGTTCCTAGTGAATATAAATAGTAAAAAAGAGGGATAGACTTCAACTATATTTAGGATATAAAATATTGGGTTTTTATATTAATTCAGTGTGGGAGATAAAAAAGAGAAGAGTGATACATAGGGTTTCTGAGGGACTGGTGCTGCCTTTAATTCATGTAAGGAATATTTGAGAAAAATAAGATTTAATGGGATGGGTATGGAAATGGAATGAGTTCAGCTATGAAACATTTACTTTGTAGTTCGTGTGGTTTTGCACATGAAAATGTCTAACAAGCAGTTAGATTTACGGATCTGAATTTCAGGAGAGGAATTTAGGATGGAGTTAAGATCAATGAGGCCATTGGGGATCTTTTTGGGATGATGGAATTTTTCTAAAATTAGATTGATAATGGATACTGTACACTTCTATAAATTTACCAAGTCATTGAATGAATTCCACAGAATGTAAATTATATCTCAATAAAAGCATTAATTTTTAAAAAAGATAAACAAGGCACCAGCATTATATAGGTGGCATTGAGGCCTTAGAAATGGTTTAGATTAACTGAGGACTATGGAAGACTGGCACTTAAAGTATAAGTAAAGGAGTCATCACAAGGACTACTAGGATAACTAGTGTTAGTGGAAGCCAAGAGAAGAGAGTATTTCCAAAAGAAGTGCAAAGACTTTTTTAATGCTAGGTGAAACCTAAGCATCTTTAATTGTCAGTGGAAATGAAGGCGTGGGAGGGGAAGATTGATCTAGAGAGGACCACAAGAGGGCATGAGTGGAAGGGAGGCAGCAAAAGGTAGAGTGAAGAACTTCCTGGAGGAAGAACTAGTGCTTCTTTTTAACAGTAGGGTAGAGAAAGATGCTTGAAAATGTAGAAGTGAATGTGATTTGTTGTGAGAATTTGAGGTATTTCTCTGGAATGAGTTTCATTTTCTTTGAGCAAAGAAAGTAAAATTATTTGCTCTGACTTTGCTAGGAATGAGAAGAGGGGTCATAACTGAGGACTGTAGAGATTTGAATTAGCTACTGAGGAATTTGGAGAGAGCTGTTAAGAGAAACAGGATCAGTAGGAAAATTGAGATCCTGCTCGAAACTGGACACCATGATTCAAAGGGTAATAAACTTGTGTTCCTGTGATCTACATAGAGGTCACAATTAAAGCCATGGGAATGAAATCACACAGGGAGAAAATGTCGGTTAACTGAGTAGAGGGATGGAGAGACACAGATACAGATATGATACAAATGGAGAGATTTTGATATATATTATTATAATATATAATTAATACATAGTATGCTATGTGTCCTATAATATATGCTATATCTAGTAGTAACCTTTTATCTGGTATATATGTTGGTATTTTTTCCTACTTACCATTTGTCTTTATTTTTCTTTGTGCCTTATGGCTTTTCTGGCTTGTAGAGGAAGATATTTCCTACTTTTTAATATTTTTTGTAATTTTATTTCTTGTATTTTAAGTCTTTAGTTCACCTGGAGTTTATTTTAGGACATGATGTTTGTTTTCCTTCATCTAAGTGCCGCAATACAAAGACCCCTTGTATGTACTTGCATCTATTCTACATTCTTCTCTGTCCTATTAATTTAATTTTCTAGTATGCTGATACCTTTCTATTTTGATTGTATTGGTATTATGGTGATTTTTAAATTGAGGTATATATGATAAATTAATTTTGAGACATCTGGTATTTCTTTCTTTCTTTTTTTTGAGACTAGGTCTCGCTATTTTTGCCAATGGAACCGCAGGCTCACATTGCCCGGGATACCATGGACTCAAGTGATCCCCAGCCTCAGCTTCCCAGGTAGCTGAGATTATAGGTGCACGCCACCACGCCCAGCTATTTTTTGGGACTGGGTCTCGCTGTGTTGGCCCGAGCGGGACTCGAACCGCAATCCCTAGCCCCAGCTGCCTCATAGGCTGAAGCTTACAGGCACGAGCAACCGTGCCCGGCTTCATCTGTTATCTCTTTGTCATAATTTCCTTGCTATTGAATTATTTTGTTCTCCATATAAATTTTAATACAACTTTATCCAGTTAATACTCATTTCGATTGTGATTATCACTATATTATACATTAATTTGATGAAAAGTGATGTTAAATCTTTCCAAACAGGATCATATCTGTCTCTGCATTTTTTCAGAATTTTATTTTTGGGATTTTCTCTTTGAATGTTTTTTTGAATGTTTTTCTCAAATAGGTACAGTACTTTCCTTGTTAAATTGATCCTAATGTGTTTTATGATTTTTTTTCCTCTTTGTGAATGGGTTGTTCTTTTATTTCCTTTTTAAAAGACTGTGGAGAAAAGCTCTATATGTTCTTGTAAATTATAATCTTACCAAATTATTAATTTTAGATTAAATAAGCTAGCCCAAATTTAGCTGAGGTACTTACATTTCTTCTTACCAATATTTATACCAATTACTTGATTTCCTCATTTTCTTTTGCTTCAACTAAAATATTTTAAAAAAACCGTTGAATAATAGTGATGATATCAGATGTCCTTTCCTTGTTTATGATCTGGAGAGGATGTTAGGATTTTCACTAATTTGGTAATATGTTTGGCATTTTTTAAAATAAAATTTAAAAGGTGTTTTTTGCTTGGCATTTTATTTAGACTGGATTTTGTTTAGTTTTTGAATGTATTAACATTATGCTATATGTTGACTTTTTTCTAATGTTGAATTATTCTTTTACTTCTGGAATAAATGCTTTTAAGTTAATAGTATTTTTTCCTTTTGTTGCCCTTTTGGATTTTTAAAATGCTTTATTTAGATAATTTTTTCTGTATACAGAAATAAAATCAGTGTACTTTTCTATACAGAAGTGAAATCAATCTACAGTCGTATTACTTCTAATGTCTTTTTTAGGGATTTGGTATTCTGTTTATGCTAGATTCAATCAGTGAATTTGGGTTCCTTATCTTTGTATCTTCAGTAGTTTAAACAGATGACAGTCATCTATTCTTTAGAGTTCATGGAATTTGATTTTAAAACCATCAGAATCTGGAGTCTTAAAAAAAATCATACATCTTTAATTACCTTTCCAATCTGGCCCAAAGTTTTCAGTCTCTTGAATTTCTTACTTCTTGGGTAAAATTAGGTGGTATTTAATAGTTTTTTTCAACTATATGCCAATAGGTTGCACATAGTATTTCCTTAGAGTTACATTTATATATCCAGTGGTGCTAGAGCTGACTCACCAATTGCGTGTATTTCTTGCCATCTTTGGGGTTAGTGACCACACACTGTTGGCTTAAAAATCTACCATGGTGGGAATTTTTACACCATGGAAACAAGCAGTAAAGATAGTGTTTTTATTTGAGAGCCAGTTTTAAATGTTTACCAGCACACTATTGTCTGTATCTGTGAGTATATCTTCTTTTCTATTTTTAGTATTGTGCTTTTGTTTTGATTTGCTTTCTTTTTCCTTCGTCTACATTTTCAAAAATTTTTATTTTAATTATCTTTTGTATGATAGTTTCATCTTGATTTTAACTTCAACTCTTTAACAATGAATCACCTCCTGTTCCCTTTAGCTTATTTTATTATCTTTCCAATTTTTTAAATTGAAAAATTATTTTCCGATCTGTGTATTTTCCTGAGTACAGTGTTAATTCTATCCTGTAGATTTTATTCTGTATGTTCTTATTGTTTTCTATAAACATTAAGAATTTAAATTTTGATTTGCTTTTTAGATCAAAAGTCATTGAGTATGTTTGCTCCAAGTGGCCTAAAGATTTGAGGGTTCATATTTTTGTCATTTTCTAATTTTACTGGACTATGATCAGCAAATGTAGACTATAAAATCTCTACTTTAAAAAAGTTACTGTATATACTGTTCTTTGTAGCTGAGACTACAAAGAATATGTACTCAATTGTCAATGTTCCATGGATATAAGAAAAAGATGTACACTTTATGTAGGGTACAAGCTTCTTTATGTAACTGTTACATTGATTTATTGATAGTCTATTTTTCAAGTCTTCTATAGCCTTGCTTTTTTTTTTTACTTTATCAGCCAGCTTCACACATAACTAACATTTTTTGTATCATTTTCCTTCTATTTTTAAGAATATTTGTTTCTTAGAAGTACAACTGACAGTATAAAGCACAAGTTCATATTTAAAGTTAATGATACATTCTCAACAATCTCTATTTGCCAAGGCAATTTACTCTCCCACTAGAAATGTTCAAGGGAGCAGATGGGGGTTTCCTGTGTTTTCCTTCCTCATGCTGTTGCAGAGTGCTGCTAAATTCAGTAACGTACACCTAGTCTTTCTGGTTTTCTCTCTAAGAGAAAATGTACTGGATTTCAGGTAGATATCGAGAGCAGATCCCATTGGATTAATCTTCAGGTCAATGAAACTGACTGATATCTAGTAGGCCTACCTGCAAGTAAGACTATTCAGTCTTTGGGACTTGCGTTATTTCAAAGCAGAAAGAGGTCAGAGAAATTAGAAGCAATTTTAATTAAACAGTTAAATAACCCCTTGCTGCTCTTTAATTATATTGGGTCCCTGAATAACATCATTTGGTGTTTATGTAAGTGTGCCCTGCATTGGAGGGACATCCTGCTCCAGGTTGACTCTCAGCTTGTACAATGGCAGCTGAGGTAGACTTTGGCTACTCTGACTATGAATTGGAGTAAGTAGGTTGGAAAATAAATGACTAAAAATGATACATTGCATATTAGAGTTGTTTTGTATTCTTTATTTAGAAGTTAGGTGGTATTTTTGTGACCAGAAATATATTATAGGAACGTAACCCTAGTTTATATCAGTTAACCTAAGGTAAAATTGATTTTGCTATATGTTGTTTTGTGTAAAGTCACAGATTTCAAGACTCTTAACTACAAGCCTAAGTTCCCTTGTTCTTCTCTTGCATCCTCCAACTTTTCTTGCTCTCTGTTCTGCCCAGTGATGATGTTTTCTTTTCTTCAATACTGCCTCAAAACTTGTTTTCTGAGACATTGAAGTTCACATTACTGCATGAATGAATGAAAATGACTGTACAGAGATCCTTCATTTTCTTGGATGACATCCACTAGTCCTCACTCAGTTGTCCTAGATACTTTCCTAGGAACTGTGACTTTTTCAAAACGATGCTTGTAAGGAAAGCAGAACCTTAAATAACGTTTTGTTTAGTGTCAGTAGGGATTTTTTTTTCTCACCAGCATTATAACGGAAACATATTGAACAAAATGCTATTTGAAGACCTGTTATACATTTTTGAAAGTGGAATTTTAAAGATCAATAATTGGATTAGAAGGAATGCATAGTATTTTTGCGTAGTATTTATCACTAGGAAGCATCAGTATTTACGTATTCATTATAAATATATATGACCTTTGAAAAATCAGTATTAAATTTCTCTTCATAAAGTATCCAATTCAAACAAATTATCTGTAAAAGCACACTTTTTATACATTTGGGAAATTAAAATATGGAGCAAACATTAAGTGAATGATATTAAGTAATTACTTTAATTACTGTGATTAGTCAATAAAATTTTCTCTTAATTTTGAGATGCCAACTGAAGTACTTAGGGATAAAATAACAATGTCTGAATTTGCTTTAGAATACTCTAATGAAAACAGGGGAAATAAATCAAATTTAGCCAAATTTAGCTATTGGATCTGGAGAATCTGATTTTCAATGTGCTTAAAAAACTTTGTAATGAAAATATTTGAAATGGTCATAGTGAGATGTGTCCACTGAAACTAGTAAAACAATGCTAAAATATGTAGACAATTAAAAGCTTTGCCTACTCTCTCTCTAGTTAAAATCTGACTTACTTTTTTGTCTACCAAATCCAAGTCTTATGTCTCTACATCCTGGACTAGCCCAGTTTTCTCCTATGCCCTATTGGTCTTTCTTTTTTATCACATGGTTTGAAGCTTTGCAGTAAGGACAATGTGACAACAGGAAAGATTCAGGTACAAGAACTAAACCACATTACTATGTAAAGACAACCCACAAGAAATTGGCTCCTAGTAGATGCATCCTTAGAAAATGCATTTGGACACCAGGCACCATGGCGTGTGCCTATAAGCGACAGCCTATGGAATCATGGCTGGGACTGGGGATCATGGTTCGAGACCTACCCAGGGCAACATAGCGAGACCTAGTCCCAAAAAAACAGCTGGGTGTGGTGGCATGCACCTGTAATCCCAGCTACCTGGCAAGCTGAGGCTGGGGATTGCTTGAGTCACATTGCCCATGATACACGGGCAATGTGAGCCTGCCGTTCCACGGGCAATAGTGAGACCTAGTCTCAAAAAAAAAAAGAAGAAAGAAAGAGAGAAATGAAAAGAAAATGCATTTGGAATCTAATGCTGAGCATGTTATATCTGAACACTCATAGATCATAGGTCTGAATTCCTATGATATATTCAGAATAAAATAACTGAGTAAGTTAACTCACTGTCCAAATAAGTCTGACACAGCCTTTTCAGTTGTAGATGAGATTAAGAATGATTTATCCAGGTTAGAAAATGAAAATAATTTCTGAGTAATAACCCAAGCCTTTAGATGATGTAGAAATACATTTGTGTGGGCACAGATGCACATGTTATAAATGCTCAAACTATCTAAACCAACAGAGGATTATGGGATTATCAGTTGTAAATGATATATTATCAAGAGTTGAAATGCCAGCCATTCTATTTGATAGTAAGAAGTGCAGACAGAAATCAAAGCCAGAATTTCAGCTTTTCTGGGAAAGAAGTACTACATTTTCCTAGACTAGAGTAATGAGTTGCAATGGAGCAGTGGGTGTGGGCATCAATGTTTAATTCCTACTATATTCTAGGTTCTCTGCTAAGACTTATATATCTATTTAATTTGATTCTCACAACAACCTTTGAGATAATAGGTAATACTATTTTTATTTTACCCATTAATGGATTCAGAAATGTTAAATAATTTGTCCAAGGTCAATCAACTTTATGTCAGAGCTGGAATTTAAACCACCTAACAGGTGGCCTTTTTGACTACAAAGAGTGACCAAAGGGTAAGATTACTTTCACAGACTGAAACACAGGGAATTTGATAGCATCCTGGCCTTGGGATTAGAAAACTTAGTTGGAGTGTCACTCCATCTTTTTACTAGCTTACATAACTGATAATTAATCATCTCTCTGGATCTCAGTTTCTTCATTTAGAAAATGCAGACAGTAATGCCTTCCTTATCTCTGTCATAGAGTTTGGTAAAGATCAAATATACAGGTCAGATATACCTGAAAGCCCTGTCTGGTCTAAATCATTACAATTATGCAGCTATATTAACTACACTTAATTCTTTGATTAACTGTATTAGTGAATTGAGATGACCGTTTCTTTGGAACTTCCCAACAAATTGTGATTCCTTTTACTTTGCTTTTTATTTTATCTAGAAGCTACTTCTCACACTGAAGAATTGAGCCCTGAGCTCTAAGCATGAAGACCCAAAGCAAATCACATTTGGTGCTCCCACATTCCCTCAACATTTATATAAAGGTCAATCAGGTCAAGAGAAACATCAAGGGTAGTCCTATCAGGGAAGTAAAGCTCCCGAACTGTAGCTTTTTGTCCAAGCAAATGTGTGACTGGGGAACAAAAACCTACCTTCTTTGCAGTAGTGATTGTGCTGAGAGATTGTGAATTGTAGGTGTACACACAGATGCATAAACACACATACATGAGCCTCAGGGCTTTTCATCATAAGGCAGAGCCATCAGAATAAGAGGGTTCCTCAATGAGCCAGTGTAACTACATTAGGGCTGTCTCTGACTCCAGGAATGCTTTCATAATACCACAGTCTCTGTTCGTATTTTTGACAACTGCCTCTCATCCTCCCTCATCAATCCCACAGGCTGGTTAAGTGGTGCATTCTCTGCTCTCTAGAGTAGGAATAAGCTGTAGGAAGGTGTATATTCACCAGTACTTTGATGAGCTTCCAAAGTACAGAATCCCATTCTGTTTGGGGTGCATTGTACAGGACAGATGGGATTCTTTTCCTCAGGGAATGCTGCAGAGGAGACTAAAACAGAATTATATTTTTCTTAGTGTGGGAATGTTTTAGATTGCTTTCTTGATTACAAACTATTCTAGATTCAACCTAAT
This sequence comes from Uropsilus gracilis, assembly GCA_004024945.1. Lineage (NCBI taxonomy): Eukaryota > Metazoa > Chordata > Mammalia > Eulipotyphla > Talpidae > Uropsilus > Uropsilus gracilis. The sequence goes on along the minus strand of PVHY01001575.1, from coordinate 113,140 downwards.
ATCATTTGAGCTCTGAGCCCCAGGGATGTGTTAATTATGGGGGAGTCCAGAGTAGAAAAACAAACTGACAAACTTGGGCCAAGTTCCTTCCCAGTCAAGGATGCTAAAATGTCATCAGTGTTTTGTCAGGAATCAGCAGTTGACCTCCCTCCTGGCATAAGCTGTCAAAATGGAGGGAGAAGGTGATCTGGTTCATGGTAGGAAGCTGGTTCATGGTAGGAAGACAGACCACCTTACCTTCAGAGACAGGGTGAACCTTGACTCTGTAAACTACTAGGTGCTTAAGTAAGGGAAGAATTACAAAAGGCATATGGCAACCTCAGGGAAATGCATGTTAATCCAGTATGTTCCAGAAAGTAAAGCAGTAGAAGTGGAATAAAAATCAGGCAATGAAAACAGTGCTGACTTGTTCATTCTGCAGAAAATGTAGTGGATATAGCAGTTAATAATCACAGTTGTCATCATTATCATAGTCATAGTAGTAAAAGTAATAAAAACAAAACAAAAAGCAACTATTTGATTATCATATGAGAAAATGTATTGGGTGCTTTATTTCTGTTCCTTAATAAATATGAAGAAAAGAAGCTGGAAACAGCATTTTTTCTCATTTATGGAAGAACAAACCTGGACTTTTGTTCAAGACCAGACAGGAGTTTGGTAAGCAGTTCAAACAAGAAGTTAATCTTGGGCTGCATGAATTCAAAGGCTGGTTCTTTTAACTATTTACAATTAGCTATAATCTCTCTCTCTCACTCACTCTCTCTCTCCTCCTTCTCTTTAGCCCCCATCCCTACCACCATAAACTGAAGGCCTCTTCTCAGGGCTTCCTTTCTCCCTTGGTCTTTCCCCAACTTAACCCCTTTGAACTAGTCTCTGTCCTGATTCACTCAGGAGGTAGTTGCTACCCCTGGGAACAGGTTCTCATCTTTGTTACATAACCACAGAGTTGGGTATTATTCTGAGCTCTCCTTTCCTGCTGATGGTCTCATGCAGAGTTCTTTTTCCTAGAGCTCTTTGCTGGTACTTCCCTGTCTTCTTTCCCTACCCACCACTTCACCCCACTCGGCCTATGAAACGCAGAAGCAATATAGGTTCTTCTTTGGCTATTTTTACTCTTCTACTTGGGTCCCTACTTCATCTAGGGACCATCTGCCTTTTCTAAACATAGAACCAGCTTTTTCCCCCCTTTTATTGTGTAAGGTTCCTGTCTTGGAAAGAATTTCTTCTTTCTCAGAATGTTGCCCTCCTTGATGTTAACTATCAGAATGTGAGTTTCTGTGACTCTCCCAGCAGAGATTCCTTGCTCTTTATGCACACAGGGAGTATCAGAATGCTGAACCCACGTCTAAGAGACAGGTCTTGGGGAGAGATACTTCTGTCAGATGAGAGTACAGAGAGGGCCTAAATGCTCCCCACATTTTTTTTCCAGGTTAGGAAGAGATTCCCTGCTCTCTTCCTCTTACATGATTCTGTGGTTGTGAAAGGTAGTGAAAATGAATATTTGGGGGTGGGGGGGAATACCTGAATGAGGAATCAGGAAACTGGATTCTGGTATGGACTCCTGTGCATTTGGTGCATGAATGTGGACAGAACAACCTGGGCATCCATCTGTTACACATCTTTTACACTACCTATTCTGCTGTGCTGAAATCGTTTTGTCTTGTTTTCTTCATTAAACTATAAGGCAGCATTAGACTATTAGGCAGCAACCATGACCATGCCACATTCGTTTTTGGCAACCTTAATCCCTAACTGCTTTCCTGCTAATCCACTTTCTAATCCTCAATCCACTTTCTAATCCACTTTCCACTTTGCTGTGGGAGTAAGATTTGTAAAATGCAAAAATTTTGTGTCCTATCACTACCACAAATCCTTCAATGGTTCTCTGTCATCTTTAAGATAAAAGTTTGTGAGACTCATCATGATCAGAACCCTGCCTGCTTTTCTAGCGTACCTTTTACCATTTGGTATTTTATAATTCTTCCATTCATTCTACAAGTATGCAAGCATACTTCTACCTTTACAGGTATTGAAAACACAATAATGAAGAGGCACTTGGCTTCACAGAACATATACTACCCTCTTTTTCTGCTGGCAGATTACTGATTATCCCTTTAAGATTTAACTCAGGCATCACATCCCCTAGGAAGCCGATACTCATATTACATCACTCTCTCCTCCTTTCCCTAATCTGCTTTAGGTGTTCCTGCATGGTATATAAGGAGTGCCCTATGCATATTTTTATGATAGTAATTCTGTGTACCAGTTTACTCCCAACCAGATTGTAAACCCTGACAGTATGACAGTGTCCTGTCATACTTTTTATACCCAGCACAGTGCCAAGGGAAAATAATTGAATAAACACTACCCTCTGCTGGCTTGCTGTTGTTGAATCTTTTGTGGGTAATAATAACAGTAAGTAAAGCACAACCAATTACCCAGGAAAGTAAATTTTTCTTTCTCTTAGTGATAGGTAAGAAACTTTTTCAGAATATGATGTTCCTAGGGCTTGGGACCATTTTCCCAAATCCTTTACAATGTAGTAAGCAATATATGTGACAGAAAAAAATTGCTACTTTGAGTAATTTTATAGAAAGAAAATAAGGAAATTTGTTTCATGTAATCAAATGCAGCCTAGCATACAAATTTTCATTATACATGGTCAATTCATTCATTCATTCATTCATTCACCCAACAGATATTTATTGAGTACTTATAGTATGCCAGATAATGTTCTAGGTGTTGGAAATACAGTAGTGAACTAAACAAAACCCTTAATTCTAAGAAGCTTGCATTCAAGTTGGGGAAGACACAATAAATAAATATGTTTTTGATCAGAGGGTATATGTGTTTTGAATAATAATAAACTATAGAGTGGAATGTGAATTGAGATGACATTTGAACAAAGACCTTAAGACATTGCTTATAACAACAGAAAACTACAGAAATATTATTCTTATTTATTTTCTGTCTTGTTGATCAGCCCATTAATGAAAGTGGGACGTTGAAGTATCCACTCACTAATGTATTGTTTCCAATGTCTGCTTTCAGATTTGATAATTGCCTTATATATTTTGATGCTCCTTCTTTTGTTGAGTATATGTTGATGAGCCTTATGTCATCATTATATAGTGTCTATCCCTGTCTTGTTCTTTTTTCACTTGGATGTCTATTTTATGTGGTAAGAGTATCAATGATCTTGCCTTCATTTGTGTCCCATTTGCATATAGGATTGTCCTTCAACCATTTATTCTGAACCTGTGTTTGTCTTTATTGCTTAGGTGCATTTCTTTGAGACAATAGAAGTTTGTATTTCCTTTTCCAATCTGAACAACCATTCTTCGTGTTTTGATCAATGAGTTCAGTCCGTTTATACTTGGGGCAATTAATTGATATATGAAGATCTGCTGCTGCCATTTTGTCCTTAATTTTCTGGTTCTAATTTTCTGGCATCTATTTCCTTGTTCAGTTATTTGTGGATGTTTTTCTTTTCAGTTTAGATATGAGAAATTCTTTCAGTTTCTTGTAGGCAAGGGCTAGTGTTTGTAAAGTCCTTCAGTTTCTGTTTGTCTTAGAATGCCTTTATTTCTCCCTCATATCCGAAGTGTGCATGGTAGGATAGAAATTCTCGTCTGGCTGTTTTTATCATCAATTATTTTGATCATGTTACTCCAGTCTCGCCTGCAGTGTTTCTTCAGAGAAGTCAGATGTAAGCCTGATTGGGATTCCTTTCTATGTTTTCTGTCTCTTCATCTAGTTAGCATCAGTAGTCTCTATCTAAAACTTTTGGAAGTTTCACTACTATGTGTCTTGGTGTGGGTCTCATTACATTCAGGTAACCAGATGTCAAAGACTTGTGTATTTGATTCTTTCTCTAGATTTGGGAAGTTTTCCTTTATTATTTCTTTTAGAACTCTGTTCCTCTCTCTGTCTTCCTCTTCTGAGCTACTCATTATTCTGATATTGTCTTTTATAATGGAGTTGAATAATTCTCAAATTATTTCTTCATTTTTTTCTTCATTTATCTCTTTATTCTATCTGAATTCTTTTTGTATTAACATTTTCAAGGTTACCAAAGTCAATATACTTTGATATATTTGACTTCCATAGTTTTCTTCAGAAACTGTTTTCCATATCTCCATTATTTTCTTTTTTAAAGCTCCAGTTTTGATTTTCTGTTTATTCTATTTTTCAGGATATTCATTTTTTTTTCTAAGTTTTCTTGTATATTTTTGGTCAGCTTTTCTGTGTTTTCTTCCTTTTCTTTGAAATTTTTTATCTTGACAATTTTGAATTATGTGTCTGAAAGAAAAGATTTTTCATGCCTCTGTGGTCATTTTGTGGAGATTTATTCACTGTATGGTGAAGTGTTCCCCATAGGACTCAAGATGCTTTTTATTGTATTTTCCTGTGTCCCCATTACTAACCCTTGAGGTACAATTAATTATGTGTTCAAATATTTTAAGGTTGCAGAGCCCTAACTTTTCCAGTAGATGGCGCCATATGCCAGGCAGAAATAGTCTGGCTTTCTCCTCTGAGAGTCAGGGGAGTTGTTTGAAAGAGGCCATCACTAGTGAATGTGGTGTGTATGAGATGAAGTTCTGTGTCTGTGGTACCACTTATACTCTTCCTCTCTGGGTTCCAGACCTATGTCTTTGCAATATGTGGACTGGTTTTCAGTGCAACTTCAGGAAAATTCTTTCATGTGCTTTCATGAGCAGTTTCACGGTATGAGCTTGAGCTCTGAATAAAGTGGGAGGAGGGAGTTTCACCTTTCAGTGCTTTGTTTTCATTCTGATCCCTGTCCACCTGACTTATTGCAACATTTTTGCATGTATTACCCCATAGCTAAGTTCACATTAAGCAGCCTTGCCTTCCCTGGTACAGGAGCAAGGGTTTGAACTGTGGTTTGTGCTCCAGCTAGCACCCCTCTCTACTAGAATTTAATATCCTCGGCATCTCTTCTGTCACGTGTGCATTCAGCGTTGGTCTCTGATGTTCAGGAGGTGCTCTGTTTTTGCCCCAAGTCATTTGGATCCTCTGATCCAGTGCCCGTCTGAACTACCATAGACTATTTTTCCATTAGTGAAGCAGTGAACAGCCTCTGATGCACCCATCTGTGAATCTGTAGTTATGAATTTTATCACATGTATAGATTTGTGTAATTATCATTCAGGCAGCATAGTTTCATCATCTCCCAAAATCTTACTTGTTCTACTCTTTATAGTTACATTAGTCCCACATACACTGTAATTCTTCATCAGTATGATTTTGTAATTCATAGAATATTGTATAAATGGAGCCATATAGTATGTAACGTATTATGATTTGCTTATGCCATGTGTCATAATGCCCTGAGATTGAGTCAAGTGTTTGTGTATACCAAAAGAAACTCTAGGTAGAGGTGTATGCATATATTTGTTATGTACATTATTTATATTTTCTAAGTTGCATTATTTGCATTTTTATACTACCTATTTTCAAAAGTCAGGAAGGAAATACACAAAATGTTTTGCAGTGGTTATATCTAAGGAATGTGACTATCTTGAGATGCAGCTTGAAAGGAGAAAGTATATTTATTAGAAGTGTCTGTCTCTCATTGTGTGTCTCTCTGTCTGTCTGTCTCTCCCTCCTCTTACCCTATGCCACTCCCCCCCAACACACATACACAGTGGTTAAAAGCATGGACTAGGGCCAGATTGCCTGAGTAAAAATCTTGGCTTTGCCATTTTACTTGCTTTATGACTTTATGACCATAACCGCTGATTCTCTTAGTCTTTTCTGTAAAATGGCAATGATAATAATAGTACCAGCCTCATAGGGTGAGTGGGAAAAATAAATTAGTTAATATGAAACAATTAAAACAGTGCCTAGCACATTGTGCACACCTACAACCTGACAGGAAGCATGTCTGTCAGTTGATGTCTGTCAGGAGGCCTCCCACAGCATGTATCACAGAACCCAATTTACCAGAATTCTTATACTTCTAGAGATGACCTTTCTGCTACCTTCTCAACCATACTACTTTTCTAACTTCAACACCTTCATACACCTACCTACATCTATACTCCTAATCTTTCAAGAATGACCTATAATATCTCTCCCCTTCCCTCCCCTCCCCACCTTTCCCCTCCCATATCTCCCTGTGCTTCCCCTCCCCTCTCCCTTATTTTGTCTCCTAATAGGCAATTATTCTAGTACAGGGGATAAAAACAGTTAATAGTGTTACATAGATCTGTCCTTTAAGTGACCATACCTCCCCAAATCTAAAGGAAAAAAAAATGGGAAATACAGGAAGGTCTCCCTGATATTTGGAATATAGATAATCAAACAAAAGAACAAGAAATAGTCAAAACTAGCTGAACACAGAAACGAAACATTTCAGTAAATGAGGAGGAAGGAAGGGGGGGATAAAAACAAATGAATATGGTGATGGGATAAATGGTAGTGGGATAAATATGGGGACTTCAATGATGTAAGAAAAAAATGTTAATTAATAAATGCAAAATTTAAAAAGAAGATTTTTTAAAATTAAATGGGTAAAATAGTGGTGAGATAAATATGGGGACTTAACGATGTAAGAAAATATGTTAAGTAATAAAAATGCAATTAATAAAAGAAAATTAATACAAAAATCTAAAGGAACAGATAAAATTGTTAAAAGTAGACTTGCTTTATTTAGTTATTTTTATGTAAAACTTGGAGATCTAACCTTGAACTGTTTGTTTCACTTTTAGAGAACAAAAGCACAAAGATTGTTTCGTTTTCTTCCTTCTATACATTTGAACCTTCTGGATAAAATGGGGCTGTGGTGAGGTATAGGGGTGTGTGTGTGTGTGAGAGAGGAGGAGAGAGAGAGAGATTGATTGCCCTTTAAAGTGAGACGTGCATTAATTCCTTAACATAGATTCTGCTGCTATTGATGCTTCCTCTGCCTCATAAGCATTGTATTTTCTTTCCATATTTATTGAGATATAACTAAAATACAACACTGTGTAAGCTTAAGTCTCCAACATGATGCCTTGATATACATATAGATTGTGAAATGATTACCACAGTAAGTTTAGTTAACATATCCATCACCTCACCTTTTTTTTTCTTAAATTTCACCTTTTGTTTTTGTGTGGGGGTGAGACTATTTAAAATCCACTTCATAGCAACTTTTCCAGTATACAGCACAGTATTGTCAACTACAAGAATCTGAAAAGGCCAAACTTATAAAAACAGAGAGAATGTTATATTTTCTTGAATACATTGTTATAAGACATGAATTCTCCACAGCTCAATAAAGTGATAAAGCTCTTCTTAATGACTCCTTTATAATCAATCAGATATCCAGTTTACCTTTCACTTTTCCTTCTGGTCTCCTTTGCACAGAAGGGGTTGTGCATTGAACAAAATCCACCTCAACCTCTTTTCTCTCTTGTCTGAGGAGGTGGGTAATGGTTACCTGAGTGATCCTTGGGCAGTAATGGCAATGAGAAATTTGTTATGCTCTTCCACATCTTTGACAGTAGTCCTATATGAATAAAATGCTGATTAATGATGGTTAAGATGTTATTGTATTATTAAGATCTGATGTTTTATCCCAGTGCACTCAAAAATGAAAGATGACAGCAAGGCTGCCCATAACATACCCATAAACTTCATCTCTAGCCCATTACTCCTCCCTCATCTGCTTTACCCAAATATTCTCTACATTTCCTACCTGTGCCTTTTCTCATGCTATTCATACTTTTTCTCATGCTATTCATTCATTGTCTTTGCCTATAATTCTCTCCTCTTATTTTCTAATTTTTTTAGCAAGTTTAATTTTGATTTATTCATTTTTAAAAGTCTACAAACAATTTTAAGGGGAAGCCAAAAAGCAAATTAAGTTTGTTTTTAAATTTATTAACACTACCATTTTATTTTACTTTATTATTATTAGATTTTTTTTCCTTTGGGGTATTCCTCTTCCTTCCCCTTCCCCTGGTCACTCTGTCTTCTCTCTCACTGCAAGCTGTTTTTTTAGTTCATTGGCCTCTTTCTTTTCTTTCCTGAAGCAATGTCCTTTTCCTGGGTGAGGATCTGCTTTCCTGGAACATGGCAGCCTGTGCTGCTTAGTTTTCCAGGCATAGCTTTGTTGTGGGAAGCTAGCCTGAGCAGCACATTTGGATCCTATTGGTGCTTCCTCATTCTCCATTGTCACTTCCATTCTAGTTTTTGTCCCATTGTCACTTTATAGTTCTGACCTCTGGCATTGGGATCCTTTATCCCAGCCATGTCAGTAGAAAATTACCCTGATGGGACATACTTTGGTGTGTGGTTTCCAGCTCTTCTCCATCTGATGGTTTATTGCTCTGCCATGGGACCACTACCCCATCTCTGAGGCCTTCCTCACCCCATGGAAAGGGAGGAAGGGTGCCATGCTTATGCTGAAGGCACCCCTGAATCAGGAATTTGACTCCCATTCTGCAGAAACATTGTAGGTACATTTCTGAGACAAATTATCACTATTATTGGTCTCCCAGTCCCGTATCCCATGTATCCAAAATGTTCTTTTTGATTCTGCCCACATGATGGGTGTGTCCAGGGCCTTTATTCTTTGTCCTCACCTCCTGCATGATGTATATCTGCAACTGGGTTATTGATTTTGTTGTTTTTGGTGAAGATTGACTGGATTTGGAGTAAACCAGAGGGGGTGCTCCCGCCCCTGTCAGCCTGTGCCCTGGTAGAGGTGTCAGGCCTCTGAAGGGGAGGGGTGCAAACCCTCACCCCTAACCCCATAGCCACTTAGGCTAGCAAGGGGGGAACCTGGAAGCTTCTCATGGATCTAAGTCAAGATGAGGGGCCTCTCCCTTCTCACTCCCCTGAACCCAAAGCTAATTCTCTCCTCTTGAATCTAATTTCTGCTCACCTAAATCTTGCTCCTCCTCCAAGACCAGCTCATTTTCATGAAACCTTCCCTCATCTGATTGTCCTTTCCTACAAGCAAAAATTCTTCACTGTGCGTTCTCATACAGCTATTTATATTCTCTATTATTTATTCTGCTATTACTGAATTACAATTAGCTGAATTCACACTCCTTTTCTCCACTAGATTCTAAATATTTTGAAGGCAGGAGTTGAGTCTTTTTCATCATTTGTTTCATCATCATTTCATCCACTTAGTAACCCCTATAGTGTTCTTTGATACTGGCTGCATGATGTAGCTATTCAATAAATGTTTGTTGAAATAACAGCTTCCCCAAATGATCTTAATGATGACATTTTAGAATCTTCTGGCTGTAAGGGGAACATTTGTTTGAGCAGGTTTCAAGGATTAAACTAAACTGGCAGTGACTGTAGAATGGACACTTGGATACCAATGAAGAACTCTATTATTATGTAAATACATTTCACTTGAGCCTGGGCATAGGGCTCATCTACTATATCATACATATTGCTCTACCTGAATAATAAATCTCAGAACTCCTGAACAGTGCTCTGTAAAACTGGTGGGTGCAACTGAACTAAGGAGAGGGCCTGCCGGGAATAGTGTCTCGTTGTGGGTGGGTGGGTTGGAGAGGAAGGCTGATGAACTTTAAAGCCAGGAATTAAAGGCCTGTAGAATGAAGTAGTGGGAGAGCTCCCAAGAAACTATCAAATGAACTCTCTAAAGAAGGGAAGGGTTAAGAGGTTTTGCCACTTAGATTTCAATACAGAATATTAGCAATGGCTAAAATAAGTTCTTCTTGTACCTTAAGCCTTGGCAACTTGTGCTTTTTGTGAGCATATTTATTTCTTTGTTGGAACTTGGGGAAGACTAAGACTGACTTGGGATTTAACTTCTGGACTGGGAGGTAGGAAAGAACTTGAGGAAATAGAGCAGTAGGTAGTTGGAAAGATATGTGCAAGTCAAATTCTTGCTGCCTTTAGAAAGAAAGAGCACAGAGCCAGAGAAGAGTTTTGGAAACTTAACAGGAAGAACTATGTTCCCTGGTGCTTAAGCCTTGGAAGACTGGTATGTTCTTAGCCTGAAATATCAGAACTGCCCTCCAAGTCTTTTTTGTGGGTGGGGAGGTTTAACAAGTAGGTTGCCAAGACTACTCTGATGCCATTTCCAGGAGGATAGATTTTTCAACAGACATAAAGCCATTCAGTCAAATCCACAAAACCAAATTAAAGAGCAAAGGTGAAATAAAGACTTGAAGTCTTCTGCAAACCAGCTAACCAACTGACTGTCCAACCAACCAACCAAGAATGCTTACCATGCTAATGTCAGTTGTTTCCAAGTAAGACTTAATAAGGAAGTAAAATACCTCTTTGTATTTTCAAAGGAAACTACAGGGAGGGGAAATACAAAGTGCTTTCAACATGCTCCAAGCAATTTGAGTTGTTTTATTCACATCAGACAGATTTCCCCTGTAGTATCTCTTGTTCAGAAAACATTTAAGGACCCTACTCTTTTGGGATGCTTCTTGACGTGGAAAATTTTTAATGTCACTCTTTTACCTTTAGTTTGGGGTTTTTGCCTCTTCAGGGAACTTTCTGCTCTACTAATTATGCCTGGCTGTTTAATCTCCACCATGCAAGTACCTAAACCCCCACTCTGTTTTCCTTACTTTATTCTACATTTTCTCAATAAAATTCATTTACTGTTGCATATCTTCTAATGTTTGCTTTTCTCATGACTTTTCACTTTGCTAAATCGGTCAGTAAATGTTTCCTGGGTGTTTGTTGTGTGTGAGGCATTATGCAGGTTACAGCAGGAGAAACAGTCATATAACCTTTCTTCAAGGACCTGAAGATTTTTGAGCAAGGGGGGGTGCTTCTCATATTTGACCTTTACCTTCTGTTCCTGCTACCCTTCTTAGCCAGGTCTTATTCATATCATAATGACATCCACAGGTTTACCATTATCTTCATCAAATCAATTCCAGTTGATCTTCTTTAAAAAAAGAAATAACTATGGTCATTCGACCATCTTACCTGAAATAAAAGGTAGCAAATATTTTGAAAAAATAACCTTATTGCCTAAAGAATTAAGAAAATTTTCTTGGCTTGATTCACTTTTTAATTTTTTTTATTTATTTCTGTTTTATTTATTTTTATTTTTAAGAAACGAGGTCTTGCTATGTTGCCCAGGCTTGTTTCAAACCCGCAGATTCAAGTGATTCCCCAGTCTCAACCTCCCAGGTAACTGGGATTAGGAGCACGCGCCACCACATCCAGCTTCTTTCTCACTTTATTTTTGTTAATTTTTTAAATTTAATTTTTGGATTTGTTACAATACATGATTGCATAATTGCTGATCCCCATGGGAATACCCCTCCACGCCACATCCCCCCTGGTCACGTTGCCTCCTTTGTTTTTGTTGTTTGTCCATGTTTTTAGCCCTTTAATCTTTCTTTTTTTTTCTTTTTTGGATCCATTGCCTCATCCTTGGTGAGGGTGCGATTTCCTGGGACTTGGTAGAGCTGCTGTTTATCTTTCCTGTACTGCTTTTGCCTTCTTAGGCCGATTGGAGCACTTTTGGCTTGTATGATTGCTTTTTGTTTCTTGGGGGAGCTCATCGCAGTTTCTGCAACATTTTGTTGCTCCTTCAGTCATGCTTCGGGTCTTTGGCTTTGGGGGCATGACTCCCAGCTGTATGTTTTAGAAGACCAGATCCTCGAAGGGACAGCGGTCAGCTGAAGATGGGACTCCTCTGTTGGGGCTTTGCTGTGGGGCCACTGCCATTGGGCAAGCCCTTTTTTTTTGGAAACTAGGTCTTGCTATTTTTGCCCGTGGAACCGCAGGCTCTCATTGCCTGGGGTACCACAGACTCAAGCAATCCCCTGCCTCAGCTTCCCAGGTAGCTGGGATTACAGGCGTGCACCACCACACCCAGCTATTTTTTGGGACTAGGTCTCGCTGTGTTGCCCCGAGCAGGACTAGAACCGCTATCCCTAGCCCAAGCCGCTTCATAGGCTGAAATTTACAGGCACGAGCCACCGTGCCGGCTTTTGGCAATCCTCTTCCCTCTAAGCAAAGAGGGTGTGCAGTGCCCTTATTGACAGCTTCTCTGTGCCAGGTTTCTGTCCACAGCTCCTCAGTGGCATTGTAGGCGTTATAATTTGTTTGTTCTCCCAGTTCAGTGCTGGGTGGTGCTCGCCCTGTTTCCCTTGAGTCCTACCCGGGTGGCACAATTTTAAGGAACTTTCCTTCAGTACCGCACTCATTTGGATTCTGTGGATGAATAATCGTCTTAAGATACTTATTCCTGATTGGGGCTCTCATGAATGGAGGCAAACCCAGAGGGGTCTGTGGTGGACCCCCCCCCCACCCCTGCACAACGCACTCTGCTTCTTCACAGGGCTCAGATGTGCGGTAGTGCCCGCACACCGGCCAGGCCCGGCAGCTCCCCTGGACTGACCCCAGCTCCACCCCACCCGACCTTGAAAGGCGAGTGGAGCCGGTGTGTGCAGGACACGGTGACCACGCCATCATGACGTGGCCGCCCTTTCTCACTTTTTCAATCTAGGTTCTATTCCACCTTTAATGCTCAATTCAAGTCACACTTTAGCAGGTGTCTTTTCTCTACTTCTCCGCTGACAGTGCTCTTTCAATTCCATAGCTTTTAGTCTCTATCACTCATATAACTTATGCTACCTTAACTTATTTATTTTATATGTATGTGACTTTTCCCCATCAAGATTGCAAGTTTATTTAAGGCATAAATTTAGCATAATGTGTTACACACAAGAGATGCTTAATCACTGATAATGAAGGTAGTGGTGATATTTTCTGGTTGCAGTTCATAATATAGACAGATGATGAGGGTAGGTGGCAAAAGAAAGATTTTGCAAGTGGGGGATGAATTAATGATGCTTTTGCGATAATAGTCCAGAAGAATGATCAGGGCTTCAAGCTTATTGGTTCCTTGGTTCAGAATCTTGCTGTATTATCAAACAGACTTTAGACCAGGCATGGTGGCACATGCCTGTAAGGGGCATCCTAGGAAGCCGCAGTTGGGGCCAGGGATTGTGGTTAGAGTCCCGTTGGGGGCACATAGTGAGACCCAGTTTCAAAAAAATATAGCTAGGCCTGGTGGCGTGCGCCTGTAATCCCAGGTACCTGGGAAGCTGAGGCTGGGATTGCTTGAGTCTGTGGTACCCCAAGCAACGTGAGCCTGTGGTTCCACGGGCAAAAATAGAGAGACCTAGTCTCCAAAAAAAAAAAAAAAAGAACTTTAATGAGGTTGAAAAGAAAAGAACAAGATTTTGGTATTGCTGTGAATTTATGCGGGGAGTGAGGGAGCAGTAGAATGCAGAATTAACTGAACCTGAGTAACTGAAATAATGATAGTAGTATTAACAAAAAAGGGGAATCTGGGCATAAAAAGCAGATTTAGAAGAAAGATGACTGATGAGTTTAGAGTGACTGGAGTCACCAAGTGTAAATGTGTAGCAAACGTTTGCCTTATTTCCCACATCCTATTCAACTCAATGCAACAAATATTTACTACATATCAAATAAGACACAATTGCTGGCCTACAAATATTTACTACATATCAAATAAGACACAGTTGCTGGCCTACAGAATACAGATTTGAGCTGGGAAGACAGACTGGTAAATTACTATGATGTAAAATAAATGATACAATTCCTTTATGTATAAAGTGTTATGGAATTATGAATTGGATTTCAATTTGTCCAAATAGATGAAGAAAAAATTGCAGAATATATGATCTTTGAACAGGGCCTGGAAAGATAAGTAGCAGTTTGATCAGTAAACAAATAGGGGAATGAATTCCCAAGAATAGAAAAGTCTACAACAAAGGCACAGGACATGAACATGCATGACATTCTAGAGGAATAATAAGTAGTCTGAAATGACTAAAGAGAAAGCAGTGATAGAATTAAAACAGATGATGCAATAGAAATAATGATTATCAGAAATTGGTAATAGGAATTTGTTAGCTAGATTGGAGAGGTGGTGTTGTGTGCTGTGATGGTTAAAGGCATACGATCCCTGGGTCCAATCCCTGGATCCTACCTCTGCCACTTATTAGTTGCGTGACCTTGAAAAATTGATGTAATTTCTCTGTACTCAGTTTTCCTCATTTCTAAAATGAAGGTAATGATACCTGCCTCATGGAGCTGTTCTGATGATTGAGCTAGTGTATGTCAACTGATTATGCCAGTGCCTGGTGTGTAGAGAGTGTAGTAAGTGTGTAGTGAGTGTAGCATAAAGCTTAGTCCATGGACTAAATTACATGAAGTGAGGCACCACATTATTGTGCACTACACCACAAGCAGCCTCAAAAATGACAAGTGTCTGAGTTTCCAAATACTCTAAGCATGGAATTGGGGGGAACTAGATGAATCAGATATTCTCACATGAGTAGGAATTCCCTGAGAGGGTGAGATTATCTGCCTTTTAAAGGTCAATCTAATTTAAGGAAAGAATGAAGAGTCTCAAGAAAGAGTGAAAATAGCCAGTGGGACTGTTTATTCAGAATAAATGGAAGCTCCGATTGTGGCCTTTCCTAAAAAAGTGGAAATATACAAAATCAAGTCATTTGGCAATGCATTTTGTTTCTGTTAAGTGAAAAACAGAAACGGGTGGCAGGGACTGAAGAGAATAAGAGTAGAAGCAGCAGGGCTCAGTGATAGTTGTTTTGTTGGGCTCGGAGGATGTAGAGGAACCCTCTAAAGAGGGCTAGCAATTGGAAATGCTGCCCTACCTTCTAATGAAGGTTCCTGGAGTTTTGGTGCTCTCAAGTAACCTATTGTCTGTTCCTCAGCCTTCTAGAGCTCTGCTTGAGTGATCCTTGAATAGACTCTTGGAATGATTGTGCTTCCCTGTGTGACTGCTCTGCGTGTTGCAGAAACGGAACTGAACTTTGCCAGCCCACCCAGCCAGCCCAGGGGTTTCACTTGACAGAACTTGGTTTAAATTCTGGTTTTACTGCCTACTAGTTTTGTGATCTTGAGCAAGTCATTAAAAGTGTTAGTTTCTCCATTTGTGAAATGCAAATAAAATGGTCCTATTACGAAGTTGTGATAATTAAATAAAATAGTCTATTTATAAATTAGCACATTAATTCCTTTGAACTATGTTTGTTTCCTTCTTTCTTGTTATGCTTGGGCATCCCAAAGATTGCCTAGTCTCACTCACTTTAGCCCCTTTTGGGGACTTCATACCATGTTAGTCAGTAGTAGTAGAAATAGACGAGATCGGGCGCGTTCAGGGTGGTATGACTGTAGACTAGAAATAGAAAGGAGAAATTTGTATGTGAAAAAATGGTGGCTTTATTCCCCTCCATGCTCATTCTGACATAACTAGAGATATTTTTAAATAGTCAATGCTCCAAAGTAGGAAAAGTATTCAATACTGAATGGCCATAGATGAGAAATAGCTACTAAGACATGGTGGCTAACTGAAACTATATGTGTGAATATGTATATATTTGGTGTGGAGATTTAACAGCACTTTCATATATTTAAAAATTAGAAGGAAACAAGGGGAACTGTAAACAAATTGGATAAGGTAGTAGAAATATGTTGTTCCAGTGTTATCTTAATATACTGTGCCTATGGAGAGAGATCCTCTTTCCATGACATATTTAAATTTCCTTACTCTCGGCCGGGCACGGTGGCTTATGCCTGTAAGCTTCAGCCTATGAAGCGGCCGGGACTAGGGATCGCGGTTCGAGTCCCACCTGGGGCCTGTAGTGAGAGCTAGTTCCAAAAAAAATAGCTGGGCGTGGTGGCGCTCGCCTGTCATCCCAGGTACCTGGGAAGCTGAGGCTGGGGATTGCTTGAGTCCGTGGTACCCCGGGCAACAAGAGTCTGCAGTTCCACAGGCAAAAATAGCAAGACCTAGCCTCAAAAAAAAAAAAATTCCTTACTCTTTCCAAAAGAGCAGGAGGACAGGGCGCTTGGATGAAGGAACTTAAACAGTGGGAATAACATGCTCCCATTTCATCTGTCCCTCTGCCCAGATTTCCATTAACCATCATGATCTACCAGAGGCATGGAGAGCTTCCTATCTGTGGTACTTCAATACCCTTGCATCATTAATGTCACCATATCTGCTCTTCTAGGAGTGGATCTTATCTTATGAGGGAGGTATGGAAGAAGTTGTGCATGCTTAGCTGTCAGTCTGAACCTTTGACAGCCAGCAGGAGACAAAGGAAACAATCACTGTGTATAATACTCTGGACTTTCTTGGCAGGTGAATACTGCTATGCATGAGGCAAAACTTATGGAAGAATGTGACGAGTTGGTAGAGATCATCCAGCAGAGGAAGCAAATGATTGCTGTCAAAATCAAAGAGACAAAGGTAAAGCCCAGCACTTCAGTGATACCAAGTCAGAATTGACTTTACAAACATCAAAATTTTATCCCAATGATTCAAATTTTACTTGGAGCATGGAAGCAAGAAGTGAGATTGTACAGAAAGGCAAAGAAGAAGCAATGTTTGGTCTAGTGCTATGAATCTGATATAAATGATGGCATTCCTGGGGTGTAGGAAATGTTCTTTATTTTGACCTGGTTGGTAATTATCAGATTTATGTATAGGCCAAAAAATTATTGAGTTGTATACTTCAGATTTGGGTGCTTTACTCTGTGCATAAGACACTACCAAAAAAAAAGGAAAAAAAAGTAGTGTTGAGATATGAACCAGAATTTTGGAAGGACCATGAATGCAGTGCTCATGGGCTTACTATGAAAGACACTGGAAAACCATTCTAGTTCATAAGGAAGGGAAAAGACTGACATGGCAGAGGTCAGGGAAGCAAGTTGGGAGGCTAATGTAATGATTCTTGGTATGGGTTGACAAAGAAAATCACAGCCCAAATAGAAGGGGGGATGCATAAATAGATATTACTAGAAATGATAGTAACCATTGACTAAGAGGATATAAAAGATGGAGAGAGAGATGTCTGAGCTTCTAGTCTGGGAACTGAAGAATCATGGTCAAGAATGTCAGGTGTGAGGCTGGGCATCGTTGCGCATGCCTGTAAGCGGCAGCCTAGGAAGCCGCAGCGGGGACCAGGGATTGCGGTTTGAGTCCCACTTGGGTCAACATAGCGAGACCTAGTTCCAAAAAATAGCTGGGCGTGGTGGCACGCACCTGTAATCACAGCTACCTGGGAAGCTGAGGCTGGGGATTGCTTGAGTCTGTGGTACGCCAGGCAACGTGAGCCTGCAGTTCCATGGGCAAAAATAGCGAGACCTAGTCTCAAAAAAAAAAAAAGAAAAAAAAAAGGTCAGGTGGGAACCTCCATGCAGCTGTATGGCTTTATGCTTGGTGGTCTTCTGTCAGGGTACTGATTATAGGCTCATGGTGTGTGTGTAGTATGAGGAATTATCAGAGCCTGCAGTGATGACCAGGACTTTGTGCCATGTTGGTTGGTTCCAGCTAACACAGGAATTGAAATTTCCAGGAACACAAGATTCATGAACACACAGGTATGCATAAAAATACTGAGAGAAATCTATACCTTGAAATGTAGAGGCATATAAAGAGTACTTTTAAAAAACATATATGTGAAAATATGTTGACAAAATGTAAACACTGGTAATCTCTGGGTGTTAAGGCTTCCTTTTATACTTTAAAATTTCTAATGTCCTATAATCATCATGCATTACTTTTATAATCAGAAAAATTAATGTTATTAATAAAAGGAGGAAGTAGATAACCAATAAGAGCACATGGCTCCATGTGCAGCAGCATAAGTGAGGGGACGATAGGCGGCAGAAGGGAGGGGGTTGGCAATACAGGCATACAGGGTAGGGTGAGAAGGTGAGTGGTTAGTATAAGACCCTGGGATATTAATAGGCCTTATTTTTAGAATCACTGCAGCAGATCTTCATGTTGTTTTATTGTTTTTAATTAACCACTGGATGTTTTGTCTTAATTTTTCTTCTGCTAATTCCTTTAAGGTTATGAAACTGAGAAAGTTGGCACAGCAAGTTGCTAATTGCCGCCAGTGTCTTGAACGATCAACAGTCCTCATCAATCAAGCTGAGCATATCTTGAAAGAAAATGACCAGGCACGGTTTCTGCAGTCTGCAAAAAATATTGCTGAGAGGTGAATTCCTTATATTCTTTTGACATGTCTACTTTTATGAAAAAGGGCCAACTTAAAGTCACATTATTCTGATTAGATGTGTGTAGCAGTTCCCACTTGAATATTTTACCACCTTGGTAGTTACTAAGCCTCTGCGGTAGATTGCCTGGTGGATTTTTAGCACCCTTTCCTCTGTCTCTGCAGCCTGCCAGTTCTAATGCATAGCCAAGCATGTACCCCAGCTATGCCACAGCACTCTACTGCCCATTTAGGGCTGGAGCATTCTATGTTGGCATTGGTGTAGGGACAGAGAAACTTTTGGCCACAATGATAGGTGTATGCCATTCCTAAGTCTATGTAGTTAGGAATATAGGTTTGCAACTATGTGTAATTGCTATTGGTTTTAGTTATCCCTCTTATAAATCTTTAGAGCCATAATTTTTAGATTTATTTTGTTCATTATCCCTTTGAAAATTTGATTAAAGTCATGACCCTTCTTCCTAAGGAACAGCTACATATTCAAGATGTACACATACAATTTTTCATACAATTTCAGAGGATGCATGTATGCTTAAAAGCTCATCTTTATGCCACTTGTAAATCATCCCTGGTTTACAGTGAACATTCTAAGCTTCAAGGCCTTAGAGGGGCTCATTAGGTAGCATTGACCTCCTGCTCATTTGATGAAGACTTTGGCTCTAGGTTCTCAATCTTCTTTCTGGTGCTCTGACATTATTCTGCATGACACTGGCGTCACTCACATGGCTAATGCCTACTACTCTAGCTATCAAGTCTCCTGGTTCCCTGACATCCCCTCATCCAGGGATCCTCATCTTGGCTCCACTTCATCTACCCATGTCCAAGGCCCATATGCTAAACCTCATCACTCAGATTTTCATTTAAATAAATCAAACACAACACTATAAACTGATGTCACTTGGTAAAAAATAAAAAAGAATTACTCTTAAATCATAAATAAAACCTCCCATTTTCTGACTGCAACCCCTGTATTTATAAGTACACTTTTCTTCTAGTATACCAATCTTTCAACTCTATTGGCACATGTAAGTGCTGACTACTACCTACCAAGAACCTACTGTCTTCACTTCAGCTAATCTTTTTCAGTATCCTGAGTTCCTTTGCACCATTTTCCTTTTTATCACACTACGCTGGTAAAATCCCAACCCTCAGTTTAGCTATTCCTGCCTTTTCCTTGTCTATATTTGGCTTGCAGAACCCCACTGACAAATCACATAACTATAGTGGCTGGTGCTACTGCACCACGAGTTTATGGCTCCTAGCTTCTCCTCTCACCTGGGCACTAAGTAGTGACCTGAAAGCCTTTCAGGGTACTTTGGTCAGCTTTCTTTTTTTCTTGTGTCCATAACGACTATCAGATCTTTTGTACTCACCTACAAATTCCACTCCTCCACCCTCCTACTCAGGCGTAGCAAATGACTTTACCTTCCAGAGTGGTAGGTATGAAGTGATAAATTACTCATCGTCTCACACCAGACTGTGTAACATGCCTACATCTACATCCATCGTTTCCACCTACTTCTTTTTATAATGGAAGAAATGTCCCTTCACTCGTGCTTTGGCCACATGCCCTCTTTTTTCCATGACTTCAGCTTCTGCCCATCTATAGTTCGCCTAACATCTACTTTGAAACCCACTCACGTCTCTCATATCTAAAAATAACAGCCATAACTTTCCTCTGCCTCATACCCCTCTAGCTACAGCCCTATCCCTTTCCTTCCCTTTTCAGCAATGTCTCAAAATACTTTCCATTTCCTTGCTTCTAATTTGTCCTTCTTAAATATTTAAAAGTTACTGGTATTAAATACTTGTACAAAGTTAAAAATGAAACATTTCTAATAGTCATAATGCAAGAACTAGCCAGTTCCTTGTTACCTACAGTTTCTAGTTTCCAATAGTAATGATAACAACAATAAACACCTGCTTTGTGCTGGGCATTCTAAACCTTTAGAAGTATAACTCATTTAATCCTCACAAAACCTTATGAGATGGACACTTATTATCCCTATTTTACAAATGAGTGAGTGAGAAACAGAGAAGTTAAGTAACTTGCCTGTAGTCACCTAGTTGGTATGGGACAGAAGCAAGATTCAAATCTATGGAATCTAGTACTGATATCGGGTCAAAGGGAGACAAAAGCCTCCAAATTGCAAACCCCAAGGTCCGTTTCACCTGCGACTAGCAGTTTCACCTGCGCCTAACAGTTGCCACTCCAAATACCAATTAAACAACAGGGTTTTATTAACAAGAGAGCTGAACAGGGAGAACAAAACGTCGTGAAAGCCGCACGTGGCAGTTATCTTACCCCAGTCACCATTCTCAGACCCAAAGGTCCCCAAGGTCCAGTGCACAGTCCAATGACGAATCCTTTGCCCCTCTGAACCTCAGAGGAAGGCACTTTGGCAAAGTCCAGTCCTTTCGCCGGCGTCTTCTATTTCCTTTCTTTTCTCTCCGGTGTCCAACGCTGCTCGACTTCTCCCAGGTGCTTCAAGCTTCTTCCACGGTGGCTGATGAAGGAATCAGCCTTCCAAATCGCTGGCCGTCTCTAGGTACCAGCTCCCCACAGCACCTTGCTACAACGCCACACTCTCCACGCTGGCCACACTTCTGCCGGCCGCCATGGCTCCTCGTCCCCTCCAGCTCACTCTTCCAGGGGGCTT